>MQRK01043997.1:0-11051 GCA_001938485.1 Girardia tigrina | reverse complement strand
ACCTCGTTTGCTCCATCAAATGAATGATGACGATTATGACAGGCGCATAGAATTTTGCGAATGGTTACAGTAACAACTCCATGAGAACATTGACATCAGGGACAGAATAATTTGGACCGACAAAGCTTCATTTAAGTTGAATGGTCACGTTAATTTTCATAATGTCGTGTACTACTCCACTGAGAATCCTCATCTGGAATGGGAGACCAACAATCTTTCTCCAGGAATTTGTGTGTTGGCAGGAATGCGTTCAACTGGTGTGCTGGGTCCATACTTCTTTGATGGAACGGTCAATTCTCAGCAAAACATATCTCAACATGCTGCGTGATTTTGCCGTACCTTAGCTTGACACAGATAACGACTTTTGGATGCAAGACGGTGCTCCCTCTCATTATGGTAGAAATGTACGCGACTTTTTGGATAACACTTTTGAGATGTGGATAGGCAGGAGAGGAACCACTGAATGGCCTCCATGATCACCGGACCTGACACCTTGTGATTATTCAATTACTCACAAAATCTTCTAACCATATCCGAGTTGAAGGAAAGAATTACTACAGAATTTGCAGCCTTGAACAACGATAAAGACTTGTGTCGACGAATCTGTCACTCTGTTCAGAGAAGAATCCAGTTATGTATTAAATCTGAAGGACTACACTTTGAAGATAAGATTTCATTGTTTTCAAGTTTTTGTTTTGAAATTATTATTGTAAGCTGATTAAATAAAAGTTGTATCATTTAGAATTTTGTGTTTATTATTATTAAAACTGGGTAAAGCAACTTATGACCACCCTTGTAGAAATTAAAGGAACTCTACGAAAGATGTCATTTGGGTTCGAAGAGGATGAGATTTCTTGGCGAAATTGAAAGTATCAAAGTTTCACATATAGGCATCACAAATGTTATATCAGGTTTTCAATAGTATCAGTCAATCGATCCCGCATCAGCGAAGTGGAAAAAAAGGGCATTTGTGAACAAATAAAAAATGGTGTAGATTGACGATTGATGTAGCCAAGTACAACGGTAAGAAGTATTTAAGTTTAATTGATTGTGGGCCCTTAAGATTTGCGATTTGGAAAGAAATCCAGGATGAGAGCGCAAATTCTCTCACATCTGTGTGGCGCTCCTAGGGAACTGATCGTAGACAATTATACTACATTTTACTTTAATGAGTTTGTTAATATTGTGGAGTGCTGGAGAATCGAGTTAATTTACCATGGCAGCGGTATCGTAGAAAGAAATCATCAGACGATAAAAGGAATCGCTGCAAGATCCAATATATCAGTCATGGAAGCGTTATGGTAGTACAATAATACCCCAGGGGAAGGAAAAGAACCCCCGAGTTAGGCAATTTATAAATACCGATGCATGAAAGAAAAAGTTAATGCAATCAAAAAAGAGGACAAGTCAAACAGTACATGTGTTGAATATTTTGACTATCAATTGGTCTGGGTATAACCCACTTTAAGCACAGGCTGCACTCAACAATGACTGAAAGGTGAAGTACTGTAAAAAATATCGTCATGTAAATATTTGATTGAAAGCGGCGGGTCTCATTTTCCTACGCACATTAGATATCTACGACCTCACTTTCAGTGAGTCAGAACCAGTGGGAGCGGTAGCGATTCAGCTCAGGAGGAACGAGCTATAATGAACGAGAAACGCTCACGGAGACAACCACGGTACTTGGAAGACTATGATGTGAAGGAAGATTTTTCGGCGGACTAATCTGCTGGGGATGCAGATGTATAACGTATTTATTAATTATAAAAATTACAATTTTTTTACTGTTCTAAATGAGAAATCCATTTGAGATTTATTTTCAAATAAGAAAAGATTTTTAGAGTTATTATTCTTTTTCTGCATTTATCATCACAAAACATCCCTTTCTTAATTAAAAGAACAATAAACATTTAATCGAAAATGTCTGAATTAACATAAATCTAGTTTATGTACTGAATGATTATCATTATTTCTTATTATTTTTACTTATTTAACCTATACGAAAAAATTTTTTTATTTACCGAAAATTTCAAAATTTTCAAATGCTTATTTAAATAGTAAATTTGATTCGATTATATTCGATTTATTTCAATTTTATTTGAAAAAAGAGAGGATTCTGGCTGTGCCCCTAACAATTAATTTAGTTTGTCATAATCCAATCTCAATGACTCCTCAAACGAGAAGATTCTTTTCGAATTTCTGTCTCGAAAGAAAAATTTAGGATAAGAAATTTTTTTATATTTTTTCAAGAATTACTGAAGAATTATTTAATTTGTTTAGTTATTTAGTTTTATAAATCGAAAATAATTATTATATGTTTGACCAATCTCATCTCGGTTGGGAAAAATTATCATAGAAATCCGTCTGAGGATTTGAAACGTTTGAAAACAGTCACGCTAAATTGAATATTTTTTAAAAAATTTTTAAATAATTAATAAAAAGAAAATTTTCGATTTTTAAAATAGATAAATAGGAAAAAATTGTATATATTGTAATTAATTCCAATTATAATTAATTTTATATTATTTGTTTTATGTAATTGTTTTTAATAAAAAAATCAAATATTCTTTAATAAAATGATTTATAAGAAATTTAAAAATCCAATTTTTTTAAATAATTAATAATTTTGTGAGATTATAACTTTTATTAGAAATACAATCGGATCATCCTTGGGACCATTCAAAGTAGAACTTCCTTTCAATGACGTCGTTTAAAATTGTTAATAATTTGATCAAGTTATCTCAACCAATGTGACACAGAGATTCTTTTAAAAAATGTTACAACAAATTTCATTGCTTAAAATTAAAAAAAATATTAATTATTTAAAAATATTAATACTGTTAAAGAGGTAAAATAAAATTAATCAAATCATTTAAAATAAAAAAAATTAAACCACAAAATATCCATTTTTATCAAATTAGTTTCAGACTATAAGATTCAAATAATAATCAACCATTTGGGTACGAGTGACGCAATCCTATATCAACATACAACATTCACACACAGAATATCAGATATTCCGAACATTCCTGCCCATTAACATGGTCAAAAAGAAGAAATTACGGATTTGAATATGGTATTATGTTTTTGGAATTTATTATCTTTAATTTCATGGATTTTGGTTGAAAATAACTTTTTCAATCGCTTATCTTTGTAAATTCAAATATTATTCCCAACAGATATATGTTTGTTACAGGGCCGGATCTAGACTATGATTCTAAGGGGGCGATTTCGATTTAAACAAAAAATAGAAAATGGGAAAAATGCATAATAATATTATGATGTACTTGTTAATACGTTTACCAAAATCTCTCTTCAAATAAAAATACATTTTATATAAAATAATAGTACTATTTTATATTTTTTAAATTTTATTTTTAAAAAATATCTTATAAAAACATATTTACTTTTTTTGAAATTTATAAGAGATTATGAAAAACAGAACAAATAATTCAGAAATGTCTATATACTTCTTGGTCCAGTATTAATAATTATTAAATAAAGATTTCTCAAAAGTATATACAAATGTAACAAAACTAAAACAAAAAAAAATCACAATAACATTTTTTTTAAAATATAAGCAATATTCTTTATATTCTGAGTTATAAAGCAAATAATTAAATTAAATTTACGATTTTACTCTTTAGCAAAACGTTCAATAAATTAAAAATATTAACATCTATGTCTCGATATATATGAAACAAAGCTAATCCTGCTACCTTTTTTCACCCATTTGATTTTTTAAATATGTTCTAGTCAACGCAAGGAAGAAAAGCTTTTTTCAATTGAGGAAACACTAATTGGTAAAGTCATTAATAACTTTATCAATTCATTTATTACCCAATATATATCTGCATCACAGTTTTATAAAGTTTTTCCAACTTTATCTGGAATATTTAAGTCTTTCAACGATATCCATTTCTTTTTCCATAGATTTATTTCTGCAAGTAATGATTGATCACCACTTCTTATTAATGGACCATAAGTTTTGCATAAATAATAATATCATTTAATATCATTACATCTTCATTAACGTGAATTACTTTTTTGGACAGAAGACATGATATTCACATGAATTAAATGAATCTTTAGTAAATTTTGTTTCTCAATCAGTTAACACTACGTCCAGCAAGGATATATAAAAAGATACCCAGTAGAATTCTTCTGGAGAAGAATATGGAATTTCTACGGGAATTTCAAACTCTTCTAGAAGAACAAACTTTGTTACTAAGACAAGATTATCAATAATTTTTTACTCTAAATCACTCTCTGAAGGGAACGCAATTTTCGAATAAAAATTGTGGAAATGAAAAAAAATTATTTAAATTCTAATTAATTAAATTAATAAATTTTTGCAAATTTACCCATAAAATTTAGAAATAAAAAAATTAATTTAATCTTAAATTATTATTCGGTCATTGTTATTATCTTAAAATTGGAATTAATCGAGCATAAAAAATGATTAATTAAATGTTAATCAATTTTTGGAAATCAGGACTTTTTTGCGCCGGATTTTTTTATTTAATTTTTTTATTTAAATTTTTTTTATTTAATAAAATTGGGAACCAGTCTTTTTAACGCCGTTTTTTTGGCGCAGAATTTTTTTGAATTTTTTTTGAAAGAATTTAAAGACTATATTTCATATTTAATTAATTAATTTAATTAAAAAATTCAATAAAAAATTCTCTATAGATATTCTATAATTTTTTTCAAAAAAAAAATCAAAAAAAATTCTAAGCCAAAAAGACCGATTCCCAATTTTATTAAATAAAAAAATTTAAATAATAAAATTAAATATAAAATTCGGTCCCAAAAAGTCGCGTACCTCAATTTTTGTAAACAAAAGATAAAATTTTGTTTTAATAATCGTTTTTTTCATGATTAAAGAATTGTTCGTCAATAAATTTTAATTTGACTCACAAACTAAATTTAAGTTGTAAATAATTTGTTCTTCTTTAAAAATGTGGATTTTTTGTTTGAGAGGTTGATTATTGTTTTGTTGTCAATTGTAATTACTATCCGATATCTCAGTCACATTATTATATGAACAATAGAGAAAGCACAACGTATTTTCAGATAACAATTAATACATAATAATATATAAAGTCCGAGGAAAAATTTCTTTTTTTCACATCTAGGAAATCTTATCAAAATAAAAAAAATGCAATTTAAAACATTTGTATATAAAGTGTTTGCAAACAATAACAGAGCCTAATCATACTGTACTTGAAAATCGTCTCAAAGACCTCCTATGTTGACTCCAAATAAGGACGAATATTGTTGCTCATCTCTCCTGTCTCACTGAAGTATTTTTCAGGTCCGTAGAACTCTTACTTCCTGAAAATAAAGCGATCCACGAGATTCGTGTCGGTTGAGTTGATCGTAATCTTTAATAAAAAATGCAATGTTCTTCAAGCCCAAGTCAAGTAAACTGTGCAACATGAAGTCTGACATTGTCATTACTCAAATAAGTAGTATTTTCTAAAAGTTTTGAATCATATTCCGTACGAATTGTAGGTATCTCTTAGGGTTGATTGATCCACCGTTGTCAAGGAGTTCGAAATAAATGAGTTATTTTACGTAGTTGGTGACAACAGTAATCAGAAAATTTCGATCAGATATTTGCCGATTAGTAATATCTGGACGATCACCAGTGCCTTCTACCCAAATACGATAGCATTCTTATACAAGTACGTTCCGAAGGCTCATCTGTCACAATGATATACTTTCCTTAGTCATTTTTTCGAATAAACATGCAATATTTCATTATAGCAAGTTACTCTGATTTTCTTGTAATTAATTTTCTTGTAATTAAAATTTAAGGAACTTATCTTTTGCTAAGTGATTTCTTCAATTTTTTTTTGTTTTAATATGCATGGAACACTCATTTTTTCAATGTATATGACTATCTATTTCAATCACTTCACGCACAATTATGACATTATATAACCCAATGCTCGTTCTTAATGTTCCTGAACCTTCTTTTTTTCTAAAAAATAGAATAAATTCGTGTCACTATGGTAATATCAGATTTAGTTAGAGATCTTGATCTGACAAGACTCGGCTGAGCATGTATGATCAAGCTTGAGGCAGAAGAATTTATTGGCTCCCAGGACATCTATTCATGGCAAAGACACCGTCAGAAAGGATTTTTGTCTTATTTCTCACAGGAAGAAAACTTTGTTTAGAATATAATATATGTACTCTATCATTCCGTACTTTACGAAGTAATGGAGACATATGACAAAGACAACAACTGACAACCAACCAACCATCGACCTGATGATGAGCTTGTTTTCTCGAAATGGGTCATCTTATTTTTATCCCTTGTATAAATTTTTTTACATTGCGATGAATTATATATATATATATATATATATATATATATATATATATGCATATTACGCGTTATATTTTAATTTATCTTATTCGTCAATATAAAATCGATAAAAAATGATTCAAATAAAAATTATATTATTATTTTTGTATATCAGTCATTACTCAATTTCACAATCATTACGAATTCCCAAACTCCCCAGCGACGTCAATTGTTAGTTATATTATATTTTATGATCTTTCGTTAAACGTTTCAGGCAAATATAATTTCTGGCCCGTGTCGGACTGCAAGAAGTGTTGCTCGACCTTTTGTCGAACGTTCTCGACGCAACTGAAACTTTGCATTGAAAGACCGAATGGTTTAATTAGCAACAAATGGTAATGAAAACGTTTTCAGTATCCTTTAGCGAAACACGAAAATATTACCTTATTAAAATATATAATTTTATTTTAAATATTGATTTGTGGAAATTCATTATACAAAAATTTTATATATTTTATAGAAATATTTCAAAAATTAAAACTTTCTTTTTCCAAAAACATTTTTTTTATTTTTTTCATTATGAAAAACTATTTAGCGTAAATATCCGAACAAATGACGAAAGAAGCGAGAAAAGCTGTTTCATTGGAAATTAAATTGAGCTGTAAAGTTTGTTAACGAATCATTCTTTTGATGGAATAAAAGTTATATGATATAAATATTCAATAAAATCTGTTTGAACAACCCCTGTAAGTCACCGCCTTCCACATAGATGCTGATAATTGCGTCAGTGAATGCGCAAATGATTCTGATTTGTAACTGAGGAATGGTGTAAAGGCTGCTCACAAACAGGAGCAAAGACCAAATTTGAATATTAAAATTCAAAAACGAAAAAAACAGTACAATGATAATTTCTTTTTTATTTTTAGATGCTCAATGTAGAAGGTAAGACAGAAAAAATAACTACTTTTTATAATGAACATAAATGCTCATTTTCAAAAACCAATTTTATTAGCAAGCTCATTGGAAAAGAACAATGATTCATTTATTATTGGATTTGTAATTTGTAGTGACCACAATTCATTACATATCCATCGTAAATTTTTCCCGCACTAATAAAATTTTGTCGTTGATAAAATTTATAAAAAAACTAAAACTAAAATAAAAATTATCAAATTTCAAATTTAATTAATTTTACCAATTGTAATTTTTTTTAATTACCACTAATATGTAAAATTTTATCGGTGATAACATTTATAAAAATCAAAACCTGGTAACTAAATAAAAAAAATAAAATGCGAAAGAAAAAAAGCGGAATGAATCGATAACAGCAGAACAGATAACAAAAAAAGAAAAGAAAAAATGTCGGAACTCAATGTAATAAAAATTAATGAAATTATATTGTTTAAATATGTGTGATAATTGTTAATACTGAAGTAAAAATATCTGGTTTAAATTTTCTTCTGAGTTAAGAAAATTACGTTTTTTAAATTAAAATCAATAACGACATTCAAAAAATTAAACTTTATTTTTGCAATATATTTCAGTGGTTTTTCCACGATCTTCAGGCTGAATTAACAACAATTTTGTTGTCTGATACAGTGAGCAAAAAAGTATGGAAACATGAGATTATAATTTTTTATTTCGTTTTTTATTTTTCTCTGAAAATTGTATAAATCTTTCCTTGAGTAATTTCTAATTTCTGGTGCATTTTTATGTGAGCTTTCCAATGGTAAAATCAACAAAACCCTCCGAAGGTTTTGAGAAACTTTTTTACTAAATTTAATGAAAAATTTCGAAATTTTTTGGTCAAATAAATATGGAAACATTTTATTTCCAGTTATATTGAATAAATACAGGCAGAATAATAAGTAAATAATAATGGCCACAAGAGTTTACAGCAACATACATAATTAATATTTTGTAGGGATATCCATCAGCATCCAAAACTGCTTGAAAACGACGGGAAATTGATTCCACAAGGCGTTCACAAATGCTAACAAGAACATCAGACCAAATTATCCGTATTTTTTCATATAACTGATTTGCGTTCGAAAAATGATGAGCTCCAAGACGTCTTCTGATCTCATCCCAAAGATGTTCAATGGGATTGAGGTCTGGAGACTGTGATGGCCATTCCAGGATATTGATGTTATTCTTCTCAAACCACTCTGTTAGGAGTTTTGATGAATGCTTCTGATCATTGTCCAGTTGAAATATCCATTTTCGAGGCATTTTCACTCTTGCATATGGCATCATTGCTTTTTCAAGGATGTCACGATACCAAATCGATCCATGATACTATGGATCTACATTAGCGGACTTGTTCCAGGTCTTAAGAAAGCTCCTCAAATGAGTATATTTCCACCTTCATGCTTGACAGTTGGTTTTTGGTACAACGGATTGTACTTTTCTTCATATTGGCACCAAACTTTACATCGACCATCGGAACCAAAGACGTTGAACTTTGATTCATCAGACCAGATCACTGTAGGTCATTGCTGTGTAGTTCAGCCAATATGCTCTTTTGCGAAGGCAATTCTAAACAGAAACATAGGGCTTTTTAGCCGGTTGGCATGCATGAAGTTAAACATTCTTTAGACGGTTTCGAATAGTTTATTTACTCAAGTGGCGAAGGTTCAAACGTGCGGTCAAAAGAAGAGGGTTGGATTTTCCAGTGCTCAGGCGGAGTGTGCGTATGTGCTTTAAAGGCAAGGAAGAGTGTTTTAACGTGATTATTTGAAGAATTGGAAATAAGCGGAGATTTGAATTGGTCTCAATGGTTTTTGGGTTAATAAAGTTTTTGTATTATTGCCTTTTATTTTTTGCCAATACAAATGGCCTCAATTATCGATTTTATTTAAAAAAATATATATGATATAATTTTCGAAAATCGGTAGTAACATTTGATAATTACAATAAAACTAACCTTGGAATATTTAGAAATAAGAGACAGTGTAATTTTAGGTCTTTGACTTTTTGGGTCATATCGACATCGTCGCACTTTAACATAAAAAAATGTAAAAAAGAATACAATTTTTTATAAACTTACTGAAATTATGATAAACTCGGAAAGATCCTTCCAACTTCTTTTCAATAAGTCTTTCCCTCCAACCTTAAAGTAAAAAATAATGAAAGTTTAGTTGAAAATAACTTGCATGTAATTTTAAATTTATTTTGGATGATATTTCTATTAAAATTATTCGTTTCCCTGAGCAGAATAATATAAACTAAATTTTTAATTTATATATCTGCATGAAAATCTCATTTTTAGTGATAAAATAAATAAATAATATGTTAAGTATGTAAGTCAAAAATACGGTCGCACTGGCGGTAAAATTGAAGAAAGCAAATATAAATGAAATATAAAATTTCACAGGTTGTAAGAAAAATGATCTCAAAAAAGTCTAAAATATAAAACTTTATGCGAGATAAATCGAATAATGTTATAATAGGTTTATTGATAAAAAGACGGTCAAGTGGCGAAACAGTACTCCGTCTGTATTCCGTGTGGCAAAATATCAGGGAAATGTTCACTTTCCAAAAATATTTCCTGTATACTTTGATGATGCTCGGAGCCCTCTAATTATTCTTAATAAATTTATATACTATTTACTGAGATTACTTTCTACTGTTTTTTAATCATTTATTTTTTTGACTTACAAGTATGGAAAAGTATTCATAAATACTCGTTTCTTTCCTGCAAATTATTAGCTGTAATCCCAAAAGAAAGTAAATTACAAAGGCCAACTCTACTAGACATAATGACCCTACCATTCTCCTCAAACCCTCTGTACTAGAACATAATAATCCTCACAGTCTCACTGTGACATATATGAGCTATATAATAACTAATTGCTCGCATAACATCGTGTATTAAACAATAATGATACTGACTGATTTTCACAGCCAGAGATTCCAGAACCGAGTTATAATTAAAATTAATAAACTTTCCTTGAATAAAATTAGCAACGACATAAATCAGATAATATGTAAAATACCTATAGATAGCTCTAATGCAGTTGAAGACATGCAATGTACTCGTATAACCCATGGACCTGGATATATTCTCTGCATCATTTTCAACATGTTCCGCTGTACCTTTTCACTTCCTCTGGAAGGCCTCCCAATGTCTAATGGATTTAGATATGGAACAAATGATGGCCACAGATGTTTTCCACGAAAGTCAATTTTTAGCTGTTGCATATGTCCGTTCTGAATTTCGACCTGTACGCTCGGGCCGAATTTTGTTTGAACGTCCGTGGTCATCGGTTGAATAATGTTGTTATAAACCAATATGTCACTGTTGAATTTAATGCCGTTGCAAATAAAGATGAATGGACTTTTACCCATTGAACAGACTCCTGCTCAAGCAAATTCTAACTATGAAAATTTCAGGAGACCTAAACCTAAACATGAACGCTTATGCAAATGTAACAGGGTATTGAGAATTAAATGATCACTCAACTGTGAAAATCTCGTCAGAAAAGATAATTGGATCAAAGCATACTTCGGAGTCCAATGAGGCTGTTTGTGTACATGTATGCGTACATTTCTAATGCCGTTGGGGAAAAGTTTCAGAACGTTTGTGGCGATATACCCGATTGTTTACTCTGAGATACCATACCAGTTTAACAGAATTAAATACCTAATACTTACAATATACTCCGTATGGATTAATTTTTTTATTATTGAAGAATTGGTCTGAAGGTCCAGGACTTACCCAAACTGG
>MQRK01043879.1:0-10266 GCA_001938485.1 Girardia tigrina | reverse complement strand
TTGAAAACTGAGATTAAATAATATATCTTGAATATTATATTTTTTTAATGTTGCATCATCAACTTCTTCTGGTTTGATAATCTCATTTTCTTTAGGGATATGGAAATTATACCGTCTCGAATAGAATGATAATTTAGTTAAATATGTTTGGATATTTCGTTTTTGACTTACTAATAATTTAACTTCATTGCTATAATTGAAAACATAATTAATTTTTAAATTCATATCCCAAATTGGTTTTAAAACTGTTAGACAATCAATTTTTTCATTTAATCTTTTAATTTCTTCTTCACTTTTCTTGATATTCACCTCTATTTCTGTTTTCACGGATTTAATATTTTCAATTTCTGTTTTCACGGATTTAATATTTACAATTTCTTTCATGGATTTAATATTTTCAATTTCCGTTTTCATGGATTTCATTTCATTCCGATCCTGAATAAATTGTTTCACCATTGAATCAATCTCAAGTTTCAAATTTCTAATACTTTTCTCAACATCCATATTCCAAATCTCGATTTTATCTTTAACTCGCAAAGAATTCACAGGATCGTCACCCTGCTCATTCACATATCTCCTATCCGATTCCGATAATAATTTCCGATTATTCGCCTCAATTTTTTCATTTATTTTCTCTTCTTTCATTCCTCCAATCTGCATCACCATTCCCAATTTATTCACAGGAATGTATTGTACCATTTCTTTCTTACAATTTTTAATTGTGAAAAAATGGTACAAGGCTTCGCTTTATTGTACCATTTTTTAAAATAAAAATTACTATAGAAGTGTCTCCGGCCATAAACAATCTAACATTTCCTCAATTATATCATCGAATTTCTGTGATTTGAGTAACGATTCCTTCTCCGAAGAAATCTTACTCTTACCGCATTCGCACTGATTCATTTTAAATAAAAAATATAAACATAATTGTCCACATTGTCGTGTTCCGAAGGGTTGTACTTGTACGCTGTTATATATACATTTTGGAAAATCCGGTAAAGGCTCTATTCCATACGGATCGAAGTAGAATGAAACCGACTCCTCCGTCGCGTTTCCTTTATCTCCATTAACATATCCCACCCAATGACTCCCCTGCTCATCCGAATCCTGGTAATTTATTATTGATAATTTTTTCTAATTTATTTTCGCATCCACTTCATCCGCCATCAAGACTTGTATTTCAATTTTCAATTTTCTTGCCCAATTTTCAAGTTGCACATTCGTTGAAGTGTCAACTCCGAACATCATCATTATGTCTCCTAAAGAATAAAATTCTATCATTTTTATAATACACTCTGTCTCAAGCGTAAGCACATATTTATTTTCTCATTTCGGAAATCTATTAGACGTCCTTTGTTATCAATTATGCGTACAGTGAAATCATTTATTTGATAAATGTAAACAGGATAGTAAGTTACGAATGCAGGACGCTCCAAAATCTTGTATCCGATTTGAACTGTAAACGCCGGAAACGAATAAATGATATTGGAGTTATGCACGCTTTCAATAATACTTTTATTTTCTACGCCATCATCAGTTGAAACGTATCCACCATTAGCAATATTACAATCGATATTACAAATATTTATATCCGTGATTTGAAAAGTAAATTTCGATTCCAATGTTATTGGTCCTTTTATTTTTATAATTTCCGGATTTCCATCAAGATCAAATCCATGCATCGAATGCAGGAATGAGCGCCGATCGAATACCACTTCATGACCCTCGGCAATAGTAATTGTTGACTTGGAAGTTTTTTCATCCGTTTTCACTTTGACTGCTCCTTGTGTCAGATTTTCAATTTCTTCATTGATTTCCTTGAATTCTTTCGATCCTGGTTTCAATGCTAGTGAAATTGATTTTTTATCTTTAATTAACTTAAATTTATTATTCGTTTCAGTGATGTTCGCAATCAAGTTATAAGTCGAGAACCAGACCAATCCGATTTCGTATTTATACCGCGGATCCAAATCCAACTGAACAGGTAGCTTAACCTTGATTTCCGATTTCGCAGCCGATATTGTAAACGTTGTAGAAAATCCACTTGATTCGCCCATTTTTGAGTAGAATTTTTTTCAACGAAAACAAATTCTACTCAACGTGGCGAGCGAAGCGAGTCACCCATTTTTTAATTTGTTTTTACTAAATACCCGATTCATCAGTTCTTCCTGTTTTTCTTTTGTTAATAATTTTTTTCGTCTTAATTTCT
Source organism: Girardia tigrina (assembly GCA_001938485.1). Classification (NCBI taxonomy): domain Eukaryota; kingdom Metazoa; phylum Platyhelminthes; order Tricladida; family Dugesiidae; genus Girardia; species Girardia tigrina. The sequence goes on along the minus strand of MQRK01043879.1, from coordinate 8,057 downwards.
TCATAATATTCAAAATATTATCATCCACACCATCGTGACCAGCCTTCTTTGCAGCGATATATTTATATAAATATGAAAACATTGAAATCGGGTCAGAGGGTATTCCTTTTCCTTTTTGAGATCGTAACCTTGGTAATGATGATGTTCTTTCCTTTTTCTCTTTTTTCGGGGGTCTTGTAATCGCTAATGGACCTGTATTTCCTTCGAATTTACTAAAAGCATCATAACAAAGATTGATATAATGAATATTTCTTTCTCGATAATCTAATCCTGCATTTTTCACAAATGTTAAATACTTTTCGAATGATGCATGTTTTTCTTCCAGAGTGTATTTTTCATTGTAAATAATATCATAATTCCCAATTAGAAAATTATTGAAAATCTCATCAAGCTCTACTCGATTCCGATTATCATTTTGCACGAAATAATATTTTCCACCCTCATTAATGAGAATATATGTACGTTTATTGAATATCATAAATTGTTTTCCCTCGACATTCTTTCCAAATGTTGGACGTATGATTGAATTTAGAGATCCGAAATTTTCATAATAATTCGTATTAAAGAATATTTCCAAAAAGGGAGCAGCTTGCAATAATTGAGGTTCGAATTTTGTTCCCAATTTCTGTGCTAATTGTTCCAAATATTTTTTCACTTCCGTTTGATGGGTGGTGATAAATTCCTTTTCTCCCGGATATTTCTCAGTCATTTCCTGTATCATCGAATCGATTTCACGTTGGTTCTCCTGGTATTGCTGATTATACTGATCAAAAAAAGATTTGGATTTCACATTATCATAATTCTTTATATCGACTTCCATAAATCGTTTCAAATCATTTTCCAATTTAAGAACTTTGGTCTTGAGAGCTGCGATTCGCTCGGTAATGGGAGCTTGCATTCCACTCAATAAAGGTTGAAACATTTTTGACATTGATGACTGGAAATCGGATATACCGCTTTTATATTCCAATTCTTGACGATTGTATTCATGGATTGCTGTTGAGGATTGAATCAAACTTTTTCGTAAATAATCAAAATATTTTTGGTGTTCATTTAATTTTATAGTCATTTTTGTAAAGATTTTCTTTTTAAATCCGATTCTGATTATTTGGATCCCAAGGTTCCAAGTATAATCCCTTTCCCATGAAATGACATTTCAATTTCCCTCCCAATTTTTTATTTTTATTCAATAGAGCCTTTTTTGATTTCGGATCTTTATCCGATTGATTTATTTGTTCGCGAAAAAATTTCTGAATTCCTTTACCTACATATTCATCCAAGTACAACCCTTCTCCCTCATCTATATCTTTTAATCCCATTTTCGATATGATAGTTCTAGGTACAAATTCTCCAAGTAATCCTTTTCCTTTCGATTTTCGTAATCCTGATCCTGTTGGTGGAACCGCTGGTGTATTCATTTTATCATGTTCCTTTTGTTTTATTTGTTTTTCAATATCTATTTTCTCTTTTTCAGCCTGAATCTTCTGTGCTTCGCGAGCATTTGAAACAGTTTTTGATACTCCAGCGGCTACTCCCGCAGCTGCTCCTCCTACTGTGAAAAGAGTAGTTAAGCCAGCAATTATAGCGGGGATAAGTGGTAAAATTCCTCCCCTGTGATAATATCCACCGATCTCTCCTCCATTTTTTTCTAAATCTTTAATCTTTTTCAACATTTCAAATACACTTCCTTTCCATTCACTCGAATCAAACCAGGAGTTTGAGTATCTATCAATTTTCGTATTTTTAACGCATCTGTTTTTGGAGCCATTTTTTGAGCAAATTTTGGAAGGAAATGATTTTCTTCCTTATTTCTTATCTACGGTTCCTTTGAATGGTTCAATTATCGTGATTTGGGATCCGCGTAGAGACATTTTTATTTTCGCTTCTTCCAAAATTACGCAATACATCTTGGGAATAAACGTTTCAGATTTTCGAATCAGCAGTGTAACAGTGACATTGTTGACATCCAAAGTTTTATCGATATCCGAGGTATCGAAACAGACAATTGGGTAAAAAGATTTCCAATCTTCCAGCGATAGCATTGGAGCCTTATCTTGGAATCCGCGGCAGCATTGCACGTAACTATTATATAATTCATAAAAATTCCGATTTTCTGTATTATTCACCATTGGTTGGATTGGATAATAGGTATTATTTAATTTTAATTGAATCGAGAATTCATTAGGATCCATTTTGAACAGGGAATTATTTTTATTATATGCTGAATTATCAGTTTTCATTCCGATGAAAATGTATCGCGGTAGATAATTCAGATATGCTGCATTCCACGAGAAAACCTTTTGGGCTGTCAAATCGTATTCGACTGAGATTCGCTGGAGAAAATCCACATAAATCGGTTTATCTTTCAGATTCAACCGATCCACCAATCGGGCATAATAATCGATATTCAACTCCAGTTGATTCATGTGCAGTTCCAGGGAATTTATTTTAATAGTTCCTTTGGTCCCATCTTTCTTGTAAAAAATATTTGAATTATCGATTTTTCGAACCAATGAGAATTCCAGAAGAATATTATAAATAACTCGGTTATAATTTTGCAAAAATCCAAAGAGATGTTTCAGCGAGAAAGAGCCTCTGAATTTATTTTTTTCATATTGATTTTTCCGGATTTCAAATCCAATATTTTGATATCGCAAACCGGCTGGAACTTCACCTACTTTTTCCCCATATGTCATTTCATTATAATCGGGGATAAAACCGGTTATTTCTCCACAGGGTAAATAATTTCGGTCTTTCGAGACATACATCAGCATATCCGAAACAACTCCAGGATTATTTATCGATTCAACGACATAATTTCCTAATTTTAATGACATACACGTAAATAATTTCGGGAAGAAATTGGTCTCCAAAACGGTATCAGAATCTGTAATTGAGATATCATAAACCAGTTTTGCGTTACAAATATCTATCGGATCAGTGGTTTGTGATAATTGAAAAACTATAGTTCCATTGTTATTCATATATGCTGCTGATCCGGATGTTGGCGCCAGTTTTATTACATCGGATTTTTTCAAAACGTGAGAAAATTCCTTATTGTTATCGAGATCTAAAATTCCCAAGGGAATCATTCCCGAGGTCAATTGACTTGTAGGTTTTTCGAAGCTTGTTTCCATTTTTAAAATAATGAATTATTTTGTACGGTAGTTCGCAGGTGAGTTCTTCAAACTCCTTTGTCAATTCGCGTAATCTGTAAATCCGCTTCATAGAACCGACCGAATAATTCTTTTTCAGTTGTAGGATTTATCAACTTATAAGTCACGGGATATTCATGATCCAAAACTTTTGAAATTACATAAATTTCTCGAGTCCATTTCGGTTCATATCCTTTTTTAAAAGTTTGTAATTTCCGTTCCCGATTTTTATTTTGACTACCTTCAGGTTTGTCTCCGCTAAATAATTTTGTTTCGAATACCCGAACTCGATCTCCGACTTTGAATTTTGGTTTCACTTTTTTCTTTGGTAATTTTTGAAGTTTTGGTTCTGGAATAGCATCATTAAACATTACATCGTGCGGTGATACGCGAATAGAGCTATAAATTCTATTATTATAATCAGATAATATTTTTTGCATTTCCAGCTCAGTGATAACTTTCTCTCCTTTCTCAGTAAATAGTTTATAGATTTCAGATTTTAATGTTCTATTAAATCTTTCAATAAAAACAAGTTTTTCCTTTACGAAATACATTTTAATATTATTGGCTTTCAGGAATTTTTTCTCGAATTCTTTGTTTGTGAATTCAGCTCCCTGGTCGACCCATAAATATTTCGGAATTGGTAATTCAGTATTTGTTAATTCCGTTAAGATTGAAATGAAAGCTTGGATTATCGATTCAGATTTTTTATTAGGAAGAAAACGGAAGAATCCATAACGGGAATAAATATCTATAACTGTTAAAATATAATATTTCCAAATTTTTCTGGTTTGTCCCGATTTTGTTATTGTTGTCGCAACGACTCCATTTTCAGTATCCTCTTTAGCATCAACAGTTATCAAATCAGCAGACCAAATCCGATTCAGTGATTTAACATTTATTCGGAGAAAGTCTTTATTTCTTTTATGAGTTTTATGTAATTCTTTAGCTAATTGTTTATTATCGAAGCTACCTTCGGATACGTGCTTCGCACTATCGAAGACGCTTCCGTTACCTTCGGATACGCTTCCACCAAATGCGATTTTACCTTTCATAATTGTTTTTATGAGAAATCTTTCGAATTTTTGACGTAAAGTTAGATCTTGAAGTTGATTGATATCGTGAATAAGATTTACATCCGCCAAATGCCGATCTCGTAAATCTTCAGATCTGTAAGCGATATCATGTTTGTAGCATGCCTGATCCAATCCATCAACTGGTTTATTATCTTCACCGATTGGTTGATCTTGACCATCTAATCGGATATCCAACCGAGTCAATGGTCCGCAATAATTTTTTCCCGGCAAATGCAGTTCACCGTATTTCGTTTTCATAAATCCAGGAATATATTTCGCAAAATTTCCCATAGATTGTTGAACGTCACCTCCTTTGGATACGCGCTTCGCACTATCAAACTCGTCTCCACCTCCTTTTTTAATAATCATCATTTTTGGAAGTAATTTATTTTTTAAATAAAAAATTTCCAATACTATCAAGCTATTACTGTAGACATGATAATAAAGGAAAACAGTTAGGAAAGAATAATAATATTTTAAATATGATTAATAAAGGAAAATGGTTAATATTTATTACTCGCTTTCTTCATTTTCAATATCTGAGCCTATGTTCGGATTTTCGATTGATATTTCTTCTTCAGTAAATATATTTTTATAAATTTTTTTCTCAGTCCGATCGAAATAAATATAATTATATTTTTTCCGCTGCCAGTGATGAATGATTTCCCGCTGATATTCATTGATATTTTCGCTATTGGGTAAGAGATCAGAGAAGATATAAGATTTATCCCGTTTACCTAATTCGAAAAAAATGAATCCAGTGGAATTATTCCGGATAGAATGCTTATCCAATCCGTAAAAAGTTTGGGAGATGTATATCGTATTACAGTTATTATGACGTCCTCTGGTGAAATACGATTTCATTATTTTCTGATCTGATAGATTCACCACGTCATCGCAAATAATGAGATTTTTTGCATCTTTCGGTAATGAGTCGCAAGCGACGATTTGATTGGGATCCGAGGAAAACAGGACGGAGATGGATTTCTCTGGATCTCTAATCAAGTATTTTGATTTATCAATATTTTTATTATTAATAAATCTTTTATACGCATAAACGAGATATTCCGGAGGAGGAACATCATCAAAAACATCATCAATAACATCATCAAAAAGAACTGGAAACTGGAAAGGAAGAACACCAGGAAGTAAAAATAAAAAAACTAAAATTTAGAATTTAGAATTTGAAAATTTATAATTTATTATCTAGAATTTAGAATTTAGAATTTAGAATTTTATTATATTTTAAAATGAACGAAAATAATTCGGAATCGGAGGAAAATAAAATTTCTATAATATTTTTTTAAAAAAATGAGTGAGAAAAAAAATTTCGAATATTATGATTTTGATTTCAAAAAACGATATGGTGATAATAGAATAACAAAAGAAAAGCTTATAAAAGATAATGAAATAAAGATAGAAATATATAAAAATACTATAATAAATTTAAATTATTTTATTAATAAAAATGAAAAAAATACCCTAATTGGAAATTAATTAAAGAAAAAAAGAAAGATAGAGAAAGGTTAAAAAATTTAATTATTGACCTTGAAAATGAAGCTAATGAAATAAAAGAAAAATGCAATGATGAAAATATTGAAGATTTTATTTAAAAAATAATTTTAATTTCTTGAGGATAAATTTTTTCTTATTAAAAATTAAAATTTTTCCATTCGAATATTGAAATTAGTATGTCTATATCATTTAGATAGGGATTTATTACGAATGGATAGGGTACAAGTACCGCGTTTTTTCAGGATCATTTCCTATTTAAACGTCTTTGAATACGAGCATTAGTTCTATCTACTATTTCCTTTATAGATTTCCGGCGATTAAATTCGATAATTTCTTTACCTTTTTCTAACTTTTCCATATGAAAACGAGCATACTCTTCAATTGATTTCGCATCTATTTTTTTATCAGTTAAAAAAGAATCATATGCTTCAATTTTTATTTTCAATTCTTCATTCTCCGATTCTAGAATATCTAATTCATCATCCATTTTTTCCATTTCTTGTTGTAATCCACCTACAGATTTTAAAAAAATGCACGCTCAATAACACTTGCTTTCAGAGTAGTTATATTTTCTAACAAAGATCTATCTTGAATTTGATTTATTTCCGCATAAATTTCTTCCATAAATTTTTTATTTGTCATAAGGGCATTTACATCCAAATTTGTTTCATTCAGGAAGAAATTGATAGTATTATCCCGTTTTTTAATCAACAACTCATAACTTGCTTTCTCTTCTTCTTTGGTCCAAATTTGTAAATCTTTACTCATTTTTTCATTTAGATAAAATAACTATTACTATAATAGCAACACAGATAAAAATCATAATTGAAATAAACAATAATTTCTTCTAAAACCTAATCTCTTTTTCATAATCTGCTTCCAAAAGACAAATATTTTTTACTATATTTTCCATTAAAATTTCCGTTGACAAAAAAACCATTTTTTATTCTAATATTTCTACTTTTTCTGATTTGAAATTTTTTCCGAATAATGCAGTCATATCTCTAATAGTACCCGATGAGTTTTGAGGAAATGAAACTTCAGTAATTATTAATTCTCCTTTCTCATCTTTTTCTTCTAGTTCGGTTTCATCTCCTTGCGTATCTATTTTCACTTTCTTCCCTTTACCAATTTCAATTTCTTTTCTATTGTTCCCTCTTCCCCGTTTTGGTTGATAGAATTGTTGTTGTTCCTGATTATCAATTGTTAAATTTTCCATTTTTGAATTCAGATCTGATACCAATCCTTTAGAACGATTATACTCTTCCAATTTTACCTGAATAAAAGCCTCTCTTTCTCGTTTTTCAGATATTTCATTTGCACGCTTCAAAATTCCATCTTCAACCTTTCCTAATTTTTTTCTTTTCGATTTTGTAGGTAACTTTCGTTCATACGATTTCATACTTTCCGTCACACCGAAATCCTGACGAATTCTGCGAAAAACATGAATTGATACACCAATTTTATTACATAAATCCTTATGCTTCATTTGCGGATTAATCTTATATTCATGAAGATATCTTCTCAAAATATTCTCACGAAATAATCTTTTCTCCATGCGAATTTCTTCACCGATTTTACTTGATTCCATTTTTATTAAAACATTATAACATTTTTTAAAAATTTTTCGCAAATTTTCCCTAAAAAAATCATTTAAATTATTTGATTTAACAGATTAACCCTGATTAACACACTAAAACCCATTTTTAAAAATGGTTTGTAAAAATTTCGATTTTTTAAATGAATACGATTTACAATATAATAAATTATTTTATTTGTGTATAATCTTGATATAACTTTAAAAAATTTTATTTTTATTTTTATTCCATTAAGCCATACTACGGTATGGCTTTTTGGTATCCACTTTTTTTTCTTCGAGTTCTCATTTTTGATAAAAATAATATAGCATTTTGATTTTTATCGATAAAAATATTCGATTTTTTACAGATTTTCTGAAATTTATAGTGTTTTATCGATAAAAATATTGATTTTTTGCGATTTTCTCGAAAAAATAGCTATTTTATCAATAAAAATATTGATTTATTGCGATTTTTCGAAAAATAGGTGTTTTTCGATAAAAAATATCGATTTTTTGAAGGGTATGTCCTATACCCCTGAATATACATTAATCCTGGGACGCTGATGGTTATCAACGTGTTAGGGTCTTGGAAAAGGCATATGAACACTTTTTGATAGAATTTTATAAATAAAAATTTTAAAATAATTCTTTTGAGAAAATTATTAAATTCTAATAAAATAATATTTAGTTTTACAAAACTTGGAATTAAAATTATAAACATTTGTTTTACTT
>MQRK01043794.1:0-10161 GCA_001938485.1 Girardia tigrina | reverse complement strand
ACATCTAAAACATCAATTTTCCATCTGGGTGGGAGAAACACATTTCCAAATACTAAACTCAACATACAAAATTCAACAAACCAATTTCAACATACCAAATTTAAAATATTCCTCACAATTGTAATTACTGTTTCGTGTGGAAGGAAAATAATTTACATCTCTTTTATATACAATGAATGATAACAAAGTCTAACGTGGAAACGTCTTTCGCAGTAGTCATAAAACAAATAATTATACGATAGGCTGCAATTTGCTCAAGAAAATACAATAATATTTAAATTTAAATGTTCTTTTATCACTACAAAAAAAGAGAAAATTTCGAAAAATAAAAGCGTTCTTTTCATTTGAAAGTAAAATCTCTAAAATTTTCTCTCAATCCGATTGAAAAAAAAGAAATCAAATACATTTTCTTAATTGGATATTTTATTCTTGTATGTCCACCTAATAGCTATGTAATCAATATTTGGTTATGCCTTTCATCCTTCATAATAAATTCGATAAATTTCCAAATAGAAGATTGTTTTATCAACAAAGTTCTTTGCAATCTTGAATGCCACCCTTCAACAACATTGTTTGTACGTCTACGTTGTTTGAACGTCTACCTCCATCCAAAGTTCTTAGGTGAACGCATCATGTTCTTATTGGAAAAATTGAATTATCTTTCATCGAAACATTATTTTCATATTTTAGTCCAACATACGAATATCCTACATATTCAGCAAAAATTTTGACTTGAGTTAAAGAACTAGAATATAATTGCTTAAAAATTTCGGATAGATCATTTACACGCAGGAATGGTATCTCCATAAACATTATAATTTGTTCTTTCATAGCGAAATTTATAAATCAGCAAGTCTTCTCCACAATTAATTGATTAAAATGAAAAAGACAGCCAGAAATTTCAGAATTTGGAAAGCATTCTTCTACCGCTCCAATTGCAGATCTCTCGAAATCAAGAACTACATCAAGCGGACAAAAAGTTAATGTTAATTTTGCAGCTTCTGAAATTAAAATATTGAAAGAATTGAAAAATTTGACTAAATCCTCATAATTCATAATAATATTATAGCAATAATTTTAATTTTAGACGAAAAAATTTTAGAGGAAAAAATTTTAGACGAATAATTTTTAGAAGAAAAGTCTAGGGATGAAACATATTTGCATTCTCATTATGTAATGCTAATTTCTTGAAAATAAAATCGTAATTTCTTCTTTCAGTTCAAGTACCCTCTGAATAACTTGTAAAATATTAGCCAAAAATGTCGTTATTTAAACAACAATAAAATGCTAGAATTTAAGACTTAAATTGGCATGAACTTTTCAGAAGTTTAAATTTTAATTTATAATAAATTTCTACGCCCGTATAAGTTATTTTAAAATTTAAAAGAAATTACAAAATTTAATAATTAAATTTAGTTAAAATAGGATTTTAATACTAAGTTTTTCAATTGATGATATTTGATTTATTCTTTATATGGTTTTTTATAAATTAAACTTCTAAATTACCTACTATTTTGATCATTAAGTAATTATGATATTAAAATATTTTTAATTCTTATTAGTATTTTATTTATAAAACTTTATAAATCATTTTGGAAATTGTTCTTTGTAGTTCATATTCGCGTCCCCCTTAGATTAGTCAGTACCTCCCTAGGGAGGTGCGCCTCACAGTTTGGAAAACGCTTCTTTAAAGTTTTATTGATTTTTAAATAGACTTTTCAAATGTAAAATAAATTTATAAATATTTATAGAATATTTTTTTTATTATTTTTCTGTAATTTTAAAGGGATCTCAAATTTGTGCTGCAATGTGGATTAATACGATAAGTTTAGTGCAATATGTTCGAGCGAATATCGCCCATAAGTTCCGAGTGGATATTAAAAATGTTCTGATTATGGTTGTTACAGAATCAGGGTTTGGGAAATGCTATCAAGTATTTTACTTTTTTATAATTTAAATTACAAATCAAATTTCAATTAAAATTAAAAATTAAAAATAGAATTAAATTAAAATTATTTTTTTCAAAAACACATTTTAGATTTATTTATTTTATTTTTTCATATTTCATTTTTGCACTGTTTTCGTATTTATATTTTTTTATATTAAAATATCAACGGTTACTGATGAAATAAATAGTACAATTTTTTTAGAAATTAAATAAAAGAATGCAATTACATAACATTTGCTTTAATAATTCTGATCTTTTACAGCCGCCAGACACAACTATTCATGCCGATATGCGAATAATAATTTATTTAATTTCTTCTAATTATCTTTTCAATGGAAAATTGAAAAAAAACAATTTTGTCACAAATTTCTGTGAATTATTCAAAAAATGAAATGATCGTTATTTCAGATAAAATTTCGATTTTTTTCGTATTTATTTAAGTTTCTTTTACGTTATTTTTGAATTTTATAATAAATCATTTGAAAAAAAACGTGTAAATATTTGAACGAAATTATGTCAATTAACAATATGTTTTCACATATTTCTCGTAAATAAATTTTATGTAAATATATTATTTTTTACTAATAAATTCTTGTGTTGAAATTGTAAAAATACCTTTAATTAATTTTGATTTATTTGAGAATTAAAAATATATAATTTATTTTCTAAATATATAAATTTATTTTCAAACACCTAAATTCCAAATGGAGATGAATATCTTTCTTTTCTTTTTTTTGTACTTACAAATTAATGAAATGTTCCAGGGTGCATTACATTTTCTACTGATATTATCATACAAAATTTTTATTAGTCTTCATTTTTTCCTATAGGAGCATGAGTTGACGAAATAAATTTTAATTAATTGGTTGTCCGCTTGTCTTAATATGATGTTTGGCTGAACTGATACATCCGATATCTCATTTTCCAGCCATGAATACCTAAGCTTCTTCTTAAATTAGCTTGAAAAATTTGCAATCGAATTTACCTATGCAATCTAATGCTCTTTGTAACATTTGGATCATCGAAGTCAAAAGCCCATGGGACGCAAACGAAAAATTCTTCAACGCTGTTAAGAGAACTCACACATTTGACAGAACATTTATTACATTCACATTTCTTATCATCTTTATGATGATCAATAGTATTGCTTTCACTATAATCCATCACTGAATTATCAATCTCATTATAATCTCAACTATACTTGAGAAAATTATTTTATTAAAAAATATTTAATTTAAATTTTATTGGCTGAAATAAAATATTTCTATAGTCATTTTTAAACTTTAATTTGATTTTAATTATTTTAAAATTTACAAAAATAAAATCAATAAAATTATTTAAAAGTTGCAATAATAAAAATTAAAAATTTGGGTATTAAATTTAAATTTAAATAAATTAGTTTCAGATTATAAGAATTAAAATGTTGATCATTCATATGATTAGGAGAGGCACAATTCCAAATCATACACAACATTTAAACATGCAAACACTACAAAAAACAATTACATACCCCATATTCCTCACAGACGCCTACACAAGAGCCTGTGACCATTACCTTGACGTCCAAATGGAACTAATAGAACACAACAATAAGAATGAAGTAATGATTTTCCCATTCGTCACTGGTAGCCTCGGCAGATGGCACATTGATAAACGACTCCCTTCTTCATGCCATTGGATGGAAGGATGTTGAAATCCAAACATACGCAACAAGAGCTGCCAAAAAGAACATCGAAATGTGCGCTAAACATTTCAGTCAACACACACTCTACATCTCGAAAGAAGAGATAATCAAAAACGGCACTGTCTAATGGTAACCGGAACAGTTACCATTGTAGCCGCGATCGTTGCGATGATAACCGTTTTCATTTAATCGTTGCCACGGTAAGGGGTACCCACCGGGGTACTGTTCTCGAACTCTCATTTTTTCAATACTGATGGGCTCTGTTGAGAAGAGATGAATAAGTGGATAAAAGAAGGGTCTTGATACAGTGGGATGAAAATAACGACAAATGAAATCCAGCTCAATCAGTATATCAGTGAAATTTGATACACACTTCCAGAAAAAAGTTTATAAAACGAGGCTGAACAATGTTATAAAGAACAAATTTTAAGTTCTATATTTATATTTATAAGTTAGTTGAAAATTTATTTCGTCAAATAATTTATTTAAAAAACTTAAAATTAAAATAAAAAAATAAACGAAATTCAAAAATCCCAAAACCATATCAAAAAATTTAGAAGAAAAATGTCACTTTTAAATTATAAAATAAAGTATTTCTAATTCAATTTTTTTTCAAAAAATAAAAATTAACAAAAGTAATTTAAAATTATTAAAAATGAATAATTCAAAAATCCAAAAATTTAAATAAATGTTTGATTGAATTCCATTTAAAAAATATAAACGCACTTTAAAATATTAATTTAAAATAACACAATTATAATAATTAAAAAAAATTTAAATGAAAAAAAGGTTTAACTAAATAAATGAAATGGGCGAAATGAATATCATTTTTTTCAAAAGAAAGGAAAAATCGAAAATACTAATGATGGACGTTTTTAAATAAAATGATATGACAATTTTTTAAAATTTTTTATATTATTAATAAAATTTTGATTATATTATTAATTAATTTTGACGGTCATGACTTCAAATTCTTATATTGAAAACGATAATAACGCCACTAACAATATTGAAGGGGTTAAATGGTAGTAAATGTTTAATTACAAAATTAACAATAGAAATATATGTCAGTTCCGTGACACGTATTTCTATTGTTAATTTTTTTTAATTAAACATTTACTGCCATTAATAGACGGCATTATTGTACATACATGTCAATTAAAATGTATAATGCATTGTTACTGATGAAATTTCTCAGTGTAAAATTATTATTCTTCATATAATTTTACCGTGGTAAGCCAAGATATTATATTATTTATTTTAGCGAAATATCCCGAAGCACATACTTCAAAGAATCACTTCTAAAGAATAAAATTCAATGGAAATTCAATTTTAAAATATTATATTGTTTAAAACGTTATTAAAACAGTTGTCGCTAAATAAACAAACTTTTTGATTTGTACAATTTGTATTTTTATTTCTGAGAAATTATTGCCATAAATAGAATACATTTTAGGCAATGTAAATCAAATTTAGTTAGAAAATGTGGCCTAAATTGTTTCATGACGGTTTCTCTAGGACGGTGAAGATTACGTTGTGATAAGCTATATGATAGATTATTGCGTGGATCATATCTGAGGCTGTGGTCCAGAGTTTTTCTCATTGAAATCGATCATCATGTGTTCGGACATATATAAATACAACCGAGACACGATATAAGAACAATAATTATGCCTTGCTTGGAATTAATTAGTACACCTATCAATACTACCAATTAAATTCATATATAATTATATCGTGTAAGTCTACAACAGTCACATACCGTATGCAACTTACGAAATAAAGTCATAGTGAGGTACTATTAATATAATATGACTAACTTAAAATATTATAACTTTTTGTTTTTAATTTTAGTTTCTTATAACCAATAAGTTATACAATATAAATAAGATAAAAATAATATTACAACTTTTAAAAAGAAATGAAAATATTATTAATTTTAAAAGACTTAAAAAATATTTCGGTATGTATATATATATATGTATATATATCTGAAAAGTTTGTTTTCTATATTTTGATTTTATTTTATAATAGCTATGTAACTTATAAATATTTTTACTATTCTTGTTGTTAGTTGCGTTTATGTTATCTTCAATATTATAACTTGAAGTTATGATCGTCACAAAATTTATTCGTATCACATAAATTTAAACAAATTTTCATATATATTTGTAATACAGTGTAATATATTTGTAATACAGTGTAATTTGTCCCAAGTAAAATTGGTCCCATTAAACGAATGGTCCCTTAAAGCGAAGTGCTTTTATTTTTAACAATTTGTTTCTTAAAACTTTGAAAATGCTAAATGTAATCACATACTAATCCATAATAATCCATACTAATCCAATCCAGTGAGGGTTTCAGTTTTTCTCTTTGTCAGCATGTGACTCCATCGCTTCTCAAATCCGCGTATAAAATCTTTTCCAGGACCAATGTCATTTTTCCATGGAGTTTGACGCAGTCTTCCTGTACAAAATTGACGACCCATATTCTTAAGATCTGACTTGTCCAATGGCCACCCACACTCGCTTGCATATCAGAGACACTTTGCAATACATTTTTCTTCATCGTTGGAGATCACAGTTGAACGACCCTTCGCTTATATTGACTTTCTGTGAAAGTGATCAGAAAGAGTCATGTGAGGTTCATGAAATCGGACGGCTGTAGCATTGGTTGATATACATTCAGCAATTAAAGGTAGTGCATTGTGAAGGTCATTAGAAGAATAAGGAGGTGAAGTCTTTCGCTTATAATTACGAACCATTATAGCATGCGTTTGAAAACGAAAAATACATTTCATGTCATTCTTTAAATATGTTGTTCACGTAGAGGGAAGAAAAGTTATAAGTTCTTATATCGCAGGTTTCCTAATCACCCCGTAGGGGTCAAATCCTTAGTAGTATTGGTCGAATTTCTCTAAACAATGAGCATTTGTTCTTATACAGTAAATGTTAAATTAAATGACGTTGCATGTCATTTCTAGAGTTTATGTAAAGGAGAATGGTAATTATAAGAGAGAACGCTATATATTTGGTGTATTCCATCTCTGATGATTTTTGAAGAATGAGTTTATATGTACTGAGATAGAGAGAGAATCCGCTTGGGGTTAATAGGCAAGGGATGTCATCTGTCTGTGGAAAAGTAATACATTCGTTTGTAAACAAAAAATTAACTTACTAAAAACATGAATAACTTTTGAATAAACTTAGTATATATATAGGGTTGTTTCATAAGTTCCCGCCGTTACATGAAACTATTTATTCTACAAAGACTTTTTGATGTTTGGCGAAGTGTTATATACCATTAGAAAGCCCGTGCTATGCTCTACAAGATTAAAGTAATCGTTTTTGCCTATATTATTTTTTGTCTTTTTTTAGAACCGTCAAATGGATTGTCAAGTCGACAAAAAACGAATTTTCGACACCTTTTCGCCTTTAATCGAGGTGAAAAAACGAGTGAAGCTACTAGAGATATTTGTGCCGTGTATGGAGAGGACGCTATAGCTGAGAGAACTGCTCTGAATTGGTTTGCCAGGTTCAAACATGATAATTTCGACCTCAACGACGCTCCTCGTTCCGGAAGACCAGTCGAGATGGACGAGGACCAACTCGGGGATCTTTTGAAGGAAGATGGCCGCCAGACATGCAGAGAATTGGCCGAAAAGATGAATTGTGATTTTGCGACAATTTCACGCCATCTTCAGTCGATGGGTTTCATTCAAAAGCTTGAAGCTTTTGTATCGCACGAACTCATCCAAAAACAGAAGGATAAGCGGCTTTAAATTGCTGCTCAAAATCTCCCTCGACACCAAGGAACCATGGCCACAGGCAACGTTTCTTATACAGAATCGTCACTGGAGACGAGAAATGGTGTCTCTATGTGAATATGAAGCAAAGGAAAGAGTGGGTGAGTCCTGAAGAGAAGCCTAAGCCCAGGATCAAGAAAGACCTGCACCCGATGAAGACAATGATTTGCGTATGGTGGGATTGGGAAGGTCTAATCCACTGGGAAATGCTTGGAAAGAACATGACAGTAGAAAAGAATCTCTATAAAGCCCAATTGCATCGAGTAAATGAGGCAATTCAACAAAAAAGACAGGATCGACAAGGTGATCCTCCTCCATGACAATGCTCGACCACACACCGCAAAAACTGTCAAGATGGCACTCCAAGAGCTCGGTTGGGAGGTCCTTCAACATCCTCCCTATCCCCAGACCTCGCCCCGACGGATTACCATCTCTTCCGATGCCTTTCAAATGAAATGACGGGTCTTAGTTTCGAAAATCAGGATCATCTTGAGAATTGGCTCAACAACTTCTTCGAGACTCGACCTAAGGATTTCTGGTTAAATGAAATCAACAAACTGGTGGAAAGATGGGAAGAAGTAGTGAACAATGAAGGAGAGTACATAATTGATTGAAGTGTTATTATTTTTGCTATTATAATTTTATGATTTCATTAAATATATAATTAATTGAGTCATTATTTTGGTTGTTAAAATTCTTTGATTTCATTGAAAATAAATGTTTAAAAAACGACGGGAACTTATGCAACAACCCAATATATATATATATATATATATATATATTATTGAGTCTTGTGAACGGTAATTTAATATTTTGGAAAAATAATTTTGTTAAAGCTTTTTTTAAGAAATTTATTATTGTACTTGTTTTGGAAATTATTTTCAATCATCAAAAATTTAGAAACCCCAAATCATGGTTTTCAATTTCTTAGAGGACGCTTGAGGGATAACATGTACACAAAAAAACAAATTGATCATACATTATGGTTACAGTGGAAAAATTATGTATACAAACATGGGTTAAGAAATGACTAAATGAAGGAAACATTGAAGAGCACAAACAAAAAATAAAAATACCTTATTCTGAATTATTTAAAGCATCTAAGAAGAGTATTTGCAAGAATATAAGTAGTGTCAAAGTGGTTGCAACGACATACAAAGTTTAAAGCTTCCTGTCAAATCAAAAACGATTTTTTGGATTGCAAGCTAATCTGGTTTATAAATACTATTGTCATGGGTTTCAAAATTCGTACATTGGAGAGAAATTGTCATCTCAAAATCCAGATTCTCAATCAAGTCGAACGAGTAAGGTTCTTTATCATAGGTTACACTGTAAAAATAGAATCTCTTCTATTTCAAAGGGTAAGTTTTCTGTTTCACAGAAGAGTTTTGAACCACTCTATGATCGGTACTTTTATGAATCATTATTAATACGACACTACAACCCATTAATAAACAATCAAAATGGACAAAGTAAAGCCGTTTCGAATCTTTAAAAAATTTTTAAATCATTTGGCGATAAATAAATTTTACATTTTAAACTAACTTCACAAAAAGTAACATTATAACTAACAAATATACTGGTTGATGATGGGAAAAGAACTTCCGAAACATGTACAACAATCAATTTCTTAAAAAAAGCATTAACAAAACTATTTTAAAAAATCTATATACATATGTATATTTAACGTTATTTACTTTCCCTAATCGATATTGTTTTTAGAAAAACACATTTAAATAAAATCTAACATTAAATATATAATAGTTTAAGCAAATAAATGGAACTATTAAGTATTTCAATAAAATTCAAAGGGCAACCGTGCTCATATTTGTGACTCACCTTGTGCGGTTGTTTGAACAAGTGTCACCTGCTTCAATGTTTTATAGTGTTAATACAAAAAACTAATAAATCACTTTTTGAAATTTTAAATTAAGATCAAATTCGCTAGAATACATTTTAAATTCTATATCTTTCAATTAAATTTGCTAAATCCTGAATTAAATTTATAATTTTATTACTTTATTTAAGGATAGTGAATCTGCCTTAGAACTTCTTTCTGTCGACTCTTCCAGTCAGTCATCATCCAATAACATATGGAGCGGTGTGGTCGCCATTGAAATTGCTTCAGTGATGAGTAACTCTTCGTGTAATGAATACGATTCCTCGGACTCTCAACCACAGCAAGCACCGTCTCTCAAACAAATGAAAAATCACACTCTTCCAAACTACAAAACATCAACTAATAACAGTAATGATTCTCGACGACAGAGTGGGGTATACGATAATTTGCCAATGGTAAACAAATCAATTATTTATCTTCAACTCATACTAATAATTAACAAATGAATTATTTATTATTTTTTATTTCTAAATTATACATTGAACTGCAATTAAATCCCGATTAATCGATTTATCATAGTAATTTTGTAATGTTAACTAAATTCAATTATTTCAGGAAAATGATAGTGACAGTCAAAAGATTCGCGATGATAACAGTTTGAATAAACATTCTTGTTATCAAAATGTTGACAAATTTCGATCCAATTTTAAGTATAGGAGTTACAATTATTCCAATGAGAACTTCAACAATCTAACGTCTCCTCCGGTCAATCTTATAATTGCACATGTGGAGGAAGTTATAGAAAATTCTTTTGTTTCGGGCTGGCGTCGATTTTCGGCACCGGTAGCATTGTTGGTTAGTGAAAAGTTTATTTGAACTTTAAT
>MQRK01043760.1:0-13210 GCA_001938485.1 Girardia tigrina | reverse complement strand
TTGAACTCATCAGTTTATTATTTAATGTAGAACAAGTTATTTAGATATAATAAACCAGAATTAATATCAAAAATTCATTTTTTCTAAAGGAAATAGTTTCGGCCCCATTAGGGTTAATAGAACTTAATACTGACAACTAACTTAAGTTTGTGCCACAGTAATCAAAATCACAATAATTGATTATTATTCATAAGAATTGGGCTTTATTCTTTACAAAACTAAACCCTAAAAATCATTATACTTAATATTTATTTATAATATTCATAAAATACGTAAAAGACTCATACTGATATTTTGAGATACATTGAGACAAAGATTTCTTTTTTTATATAATTCTTCTTTATTTTTCAACGACATATAAATTATTTAATTAGGTTAATACGTTTAAATCATACTTGTTAATGTATTATTAACACTTTTGTCTTGACAAACAAAACACGATTTAGAACAGTTTTCACTCATCCATATTTTATTTCGATTACATTCTCCCTTTTCCGCCCAAACTTTGCACTTGAGAACTGAATGTTTATCTATACATATACTTTCCTTTCTTCCGCATTTGTTGCAGGCCTTTCGGCAATGCATATTCATGTAAGATGGATTCAATAGACATTGTTGCTGTCTGGCCCAGTATGAACACTGATAATCTCCAGCAAGATTATAGCACCAAGCCGTGACGCTTTTCTTTTTATGATGTGATTTAGAAAATTTTATGAATTTATCACATTTATTACACGTAAGAGCACATTGTTTTGCCATAGAAGAACTATCACTTTCACATTTTCCAAGCTCTTTCCATTGTTCACAAGTGTTGTTATCCACAACATTTTGACATTTTAAAACACGATGGAGTTTTTTTTTCAAATTTAGCGTACAATTATGACACGATTTTTGACAAACCCAAAGCATGAATCCAGAACATTGACCTTTCTCAACCCATTCACTGCAAAGTTTAGAACCATATATATCTTGACATTTCCTATTAGATCTGTCAATTTTTTTCTTTTCATTACAAGTACCACAGGATTTTGCACATTTCTCTGCCATAAAAACAGAATTTCTTTCACATTCTCCGATCTCTTTCCATGCTTCACAAGTTAACTCACCGAATTGGTTAGAGCAATTAGGAGATGTATTTTTCGCAGAATCACTAATTTTAAAGTTAAGAACGGAACATTTTCCGCATGACTTCATACATAACAGTAACATTATTCCAATATTTTTCGTACATTGTCCTTCTTTTGCCCAGTTTTCACAGGCTACATTATTGTAAACATTTTGACATTCTAAGGACTTTCTGCAATGACCACATGATTTTCGACATTGAAACCTCATGAAAAAAGGATAACTGTCACAATGACCGGCGTTTTTCCAATTTTTGCAACTATCGTCTCGGTATATATTTTCACAACCGAAAGTTGTGTTTGGTGTCATTGTCACAATATTTGGTTTTAAGGTTGTCATGTCTGAAAGAACTGAACATTCTTTACATGATTTCGCACAATATATGAGCATGAAATTTGGATTCTTTGAGCACTCTCCTGTTTTACTCCATTCTTCACAATTCGAATCGTTGTAATTATTCTTGCAAACAGGTTTATAATTTGAGCAAAAACCACACGACTTTGAACAACTTTTTAACATAAATTGCGGATTTTTCATGCACTCTCCAACATTACTCCACTTTTCACAGTCATCGTTTTTGTATGTATTTATACATTCTGCTCTTTCATTTAAAGACTTTTTAAATAAAGTGCAATCTCCACAAGTTTGAGCACACATATTAAGCATGTAAAATGAGTTCCTCTGACATAGTTTCTCTTTCGCTAATCTTTTACATTTTTTAACATAAAGTAAATCTTTACAGTTACTTTTTTTGGTGGAAACTTTACAAAATCCACACGACTGTGGACATTGGCTTATCATAAAAGCTCGATTCCTTTCACATTCTCCATCTATTTTCCATTTTAAGCATATTTTATCATTGAACATATTTCTACATTTAACAAACGTGAAGTTGGAAGGTTGATTGGGTTTACAAAATTTACATGTTTTAGCACAATATTTAATCATTAATTTACTTTTTATTTCACAAAATCCTTTTCTTTGGAATACTCTACAGACAGTATTGGTATGTTTATCTTTACATTTCTTATTTAGAATTGAAGTTGAATTTCTGCCTTGACAAGTTCCACAGGTCTTTCCACAGTTTCTCATCATAAATGTTCTACTTGATTCACATATCCCTTCACTTTTCAATAAGCTACAGAATTTATCATCAATTATATTTGTACAAACGAAATTTGAGACATTTTTTTGTCTTAAATCACAACTGGAACAAGTTTGTGCGCACTGATCTAACATAAAGGTCGAATTTGTGTAACACTTTCCGAGCTTGGCCCAAATTCGACATAGTTCTTTCCTATAGAAATCTTCGCATTCCACGTAGTTTGTTGTGTTACATCTTCCGCAAGATTTTGCGCATTGTACCATCATAAATTTACTATTTCTGGTACAATTTCCATCTTGACTCCATCTTTCACAATTACCATCATCCTCTAAATTTCGACATCCATAAGATGTATTATATATGTAACAAGTGTTACAAGTCTTAGCGCACTTAAGTGACATGTAAACAACCTCCGTTGAACATTTATTTTTTTTACAATGCTTTTTAACATCTTTACAAGATTTTCGGCATAGCCCACATGATTTTGCACAATAAATAGCCATTGATCCAGGATTCTTGGTACACTCTTTTTCCTTTTTATATTTATTGCATGTACTGTCAGCATAAAGATTAGCACATGTTGTATTTTTTGTCGGAAATGATTTTGGTGTTGTTAGATAAGATTTCATTGTACTTTTATTTGTAGGACACAATCCACACGTTTTCATACAATTTTTTTTCATGAAAATGAAATTTTTAAAACATTCTTTTTTATTTGCCCAAGATTCACAATCTTTGTCCTTATACAAATTTTTGCAAAGTTCAGAGTCAATCATTTTATTTGAGTAACTATTTTCAGCTTGTTTTACGCAAGATGAGTCTCCATAAATACAGGTTGCCTTTTCAATAACAGTTGATTCTTGTTTACAAAGATTACAAGTTTTTGCACAATTTACTTCCATCAAAGATTTGTTAAGTTCACATTCACCAATTGATCTTAGCCTTTTACATCGTTCTTCATCATACTTGTTATTACATGTTTTAGAACTCACTTCAGTTGTTGGTGAAGTCTTGCAAAAACCACAGGACTTTTTACAATTTATTTTCATATATCCCTTATTCCTATCACACTCTCCTCGCTTTGTCCAGCCGTCACATTTGGAATCTGTATCTATATTCATGCATCTGTAATTATAAGAATTTATAAATTAAAATTAGATTTTTGAATTTTACATTTCCTTTCTTTTTTGAAACATATTTACATGCTTGTAGCACTTGTCACAGGATTTGCGGCAATGAACAGACATATATTTCTCATTCATTTCACACTTTCCCAATTTCTGTTTCTGTAAACACCAAGCTTCATCGTTTTTATCTCGACAACGTCTTCTTTCGAATGCTGATCAAAATAAAATTTTAACATACGTTGGATATTATTAAAAAATAATTATTTTTATTCAATTTCAAACAACTCTTTCCTCGAATTCACACAATAAACAAATATCTGCCTCATTACACAAGGTTCTTCCAAATATGAATTGAAAATTGCAATTTATATTTTCGAGGATTAATACGTCACAAATCTTGCAAGAGATGCTCTCAATTTATGTCCCACAAGAGTTTTCTTTAAATTATCTATCCAGAGCTATATTTCTTTTATATCACTCAGATTAGCAAGTTAAATTCAACACTGTTTGCTATTTTTATTTAAAATACTTCAATTAATTTATTTCGATATTGTGAGTAATATTTTAAATTGTTTGAATGTGTGAATGTATTGATGTTGTGCGTTGATTTGAGTATGTTGAACTTAGAATGGTGATTCTCCACCCAGAAGGAAATTGGTATTTTTTTAATTTAAAATGATCGACTATTCGAACATAATTAAAATAATAATTTTTATTTTTTAAATTTACAATTTAAATTAAGTTCAATATTTTTTAAGCAAAGAAAAGCATTTAATTAAATTTAAATAAATTTAATAAGATTTAAATTAAAGTCATTTTAATAATTTTGTGTTTTTATTTAGAAATGATTTAAATAATTATTTTTTAATTAATATTTTTAAAATTAAGTATTTAAAAAAGATTAAGAAAAATTATTCGAATAATCATGATCAAAAATAGAAATAACGAAACCAAATAGAGCGATGTCAAATGAGGAAAGATCTTCTGAGAATTGTAATGACTCTAAATGTTGTAGTAATAAAAATTCAAATGAGAATTGTCTCCTTGTTCTTAATAGATACATCGATACTTTACAATCAGGGCTGCGGAGTCGGACTAAAATTGTCCGACTCCTACTCCAACTCCTATGTGTAAGAAATACCAAGACTGACAAAGTCCGATTGTGATCCGGATGTTAGATTGATCTGATTTTTCTTTATATCCGGAGAATCTGTTTTAAGAATATTCTTTTCTGATGTATTTTCCATCTCTGCGCACTTGAAGAACTGGAATTGTCGTTGAATTGCATAAATCATCATATTCTTGTACGATATTGCGGGCTTTGTGATACGTGAGATCCTTCTCTTGTAATAACTTCTGTTAAATTTCCAAATGATTCCAAAAATTGCATTTGAAAACTTGAATTTGAATCCGGAGTAAAAATTCTTTATATTTCTCATCTGGATGTCGGATGATGCTATAGAATTTGGTCCTTTCATTGATCTCGTAGTTTGCTGAAAGAAGATGCTCTCGTAGAAGTGCATGTAGAGATTGAGCTGATTTCTTTGCGACTGATTCTGGATATGCCAGATTTCAAACAAGGTGATAGGCTCTTTTCCGATCATTGTTAAGAAATGTGCGGTCTTGTTTTCTGGGGTAATTTTTTGATTGATTGAAGAGTAGATCTCGAAACTTCCAAACCAATCTTGAAGGCTGTTCGGATCTGATATATCCATCTTCTCGAGATTTTCCATTGAAATCGGATTATCCTGCTGATGATGTCAATGGTTATCGTAAATCAAAATGCTGAATTCGAATTTAAATCTTTTATTTATTATGACACACAGTATATTTAAACAAACGAATTAATTTGTTTAATAATTACTATTACATATTTGTTTAAAGCCATTTGACTAAAATAAAAATATAATATTAAAAGGTAAATGAAAATAGAAAACAAATTGTATCACAAACTAACATGCTGGAGTATGACATTGACAATTTTTGTCAACATATCCGGATGAAGAACAGTTAATTTTTTGTTTACATAAATCTAAAGAAAAATATATTATTCTTGATTAAACATTAAATTTATATTAACTTGAACACTTATAATACAAATTTACCACTTTTGCATCCAGGAATGAAATATCTTTATTATGTACTTCATCAAGAAGATGATGAAGTGAATCGTTTTTAAGATTAATTGTCGAATCTCCATCAGAACCAACAAAAGACTATTTATCATATTTT
The DNA here is from genome assembly GCA_001938485.1 of Girardia tigrina. Classification (NCBI taxonomy): domain Eukaryota; kingdom Metazoa; phylum Platyhelminthes; order Tricladida; family Dugesiidae; genus Girardia; species Girardia tigrina. The sequence continues at coordinate 7,621 of MQRK01043760.1, read as the reverse complement.
TAAGTTATTAAAGAAATAAGAAACCTTTGATCCATAGTGCATAATGGATTGAACATCATAAGGTAAATCAAAATCTATTATTTTATCTTCTTGAACTTCGTCATAAAAGTCTTCGTGTCCGTATTGTATATTTTCTCTGTTTATCTTGAGGTGATGATCTCTTCCCGGTCGAACGTGTTCATGATGAAGTCCAATAGTGTGGCCTAACTCGTGTAAATAGGTACCAAACTAAAATAATTAAATAATTTCTTTCCAATTTAAAAATTCGAAAAATAAACAAAATAAAAATATCTTCAGATTAAAAATATTATATCCAAAAGAGATTTTTCTTTACTTACGCATTTTGATTAACTGTTAGTCGCATGTAAAAATTCATAAAACTTATTTCATATTTTTAGTGTAAAGTACTAAATTGTTTATTTATTTTGAATGTGTTCTTTATTAAGCGCCGTTCACTTAATACGTAACTCAAAAATTATTTTTATCACCCCCTCCCTCTTAAATTTTAGCGATAAAAATGAGAATGTGAGGAATGTTTTGAATTGTGTGTTGATATTGTGCATGTTGTATGTTGATTCGGATTGCGTCTCTCCTACGCAGATGGATGATTGGTATTTTCTTTGATTCCTACTAACTAAAAATAATTTAATTTAATTTTAAAGTAAAAAAATTTCAAATAATTTTTAAATGTAATATTTAATTTTTAATGTATATTAATTTAATATGTACTTTTTAAAAAATCTTTAGATTTTATTTTAACCAATTAGAATCTTTATAATTAATAATTTTTAATAAACGTTTTTCATTTATTGAAAAAATTAGAATGAATTTAGAAATAAATTGATCAAGAAAAGTGTCAAATAGTGAAGGCGCTTGTGATATTAATAAATGTTTTAAAACTCATTTTGATGTTCCTAATACTCTCTCTTTCAAATTATGTTACGCTGAGATTATATCCCAATTCTGAAAAGGACTTTTGCATAATTTATATCAGGTCATTTTATGATTCTGAACACGTATTGGCTAGTACGGATTTGTTTATCATACCAATCCTCACATTCTAATTTTAAAAATTTACCATTATATTCAGAAATGTCCGGATCAACGAACTTGACATTGGAAGGATAATGCAGTAATTTAATAGAATTATGCAGAAAATATTATAAGTAACTCATTAGAGACTCTTTGTAATTGTTAAGTTAATTATCCAATCAATAAAAATATGCATTGATTTGATTAAACGTATTACTTATCAAAGGAATTTGCTATTAGAAATCTCGTAATATAGTAAATCAGTCGATTCTTATACTCAAGCAATCCAATATTCCTGTATCATCATTTATAGAAAAATACGTTACTTAAAATTCTCATTAAAATCGAACCATAGAAGAAGGATTCAACAATATTTCATTAACAGAATTTTCGCTAAGAATTAGTGTAATCCATTTTCTGAATCACTGTATTCTCAGCATATAATAAAAAGAGATACAATATGAAATAATCTTTGATTTTAGTAGTCTTAAAATTGCAGTTATATCAGTAGTTGAAGTCATTAATAACAAAATAATAATCTTTTGAAATTTAAAAATTCAATCGAACTTTATTTTATGTCGCAAATTTCTATTACTAAATTCAAGGGTAGTCAACCTTTTCATACCTACCGCCCGCTTTTTCATTTCGATTTGCAGTAAAATATTCTTACCACCCACCTTTTCTACAGTATTTATAATTGGTAAAGTAGGAAGGTTTAGACAATTTGTAAAGTAGAGTTATAGAAAGTTAAAGTATACAAATACAATATTTTAGTATACTAGAAAATATGTATAATAACATATTGTATCATGGCAAAATACCTTATATACAAAGTATCATACGTGCTCTACTTAAAAAACTAATGACAAAACACATATATATTAATTTATTAATGCTTTGAAATACAGAAATATATATTCCATGGTAATTAAATGTTATTGACTAATTGAAATATTCATGAAATATTTGAGACTGATGCTGCAAATTTAAATATTTATTAAAATATTAGTGAAAAATTGAAAGAGTAAATTTTAAATCAAAAATAAAATAAATTAATACAAAAAAGTCAAATAAAAATGTATTAGGTTGTCAAGTGTGAAATTTTGAGGCATGATTAAATAAAATTCAAATATAAATAATTTTACAATGACTTCACATTTTGTTGCTCAGTTTTTTTTGATTTCTACATATCTTGGCTTTTGAACACAGCAATAAAAGTTAATTAATATTATAATAACTTGTTTGAATAATCAGTATTAAAAAATGGAAAATCAGAAATTTGAACTATTGTAAAGTACACGTTCCTACATATAGTCTCAGACCAGAAACAATGCAAAACATCAATAGTGTATTCAAATACAATGCTACTACGCAACAGACAGTCTCAAATCGGTTCATTAAATTCTTGAAAAGTAATTTTAACCTCAGTAATGAGTCTCTGGGTCGCCCAGGAACGAAAGTAAACAAATTCGAACTGAAGGTAACCGTGGAGTTGGATTCGTCACAATGTGATTATGATTTATAGCTAAGGTTTGCTGTTGCCAAGAAAACAATTTTAAATCAATTTGCTCAAATTTATAAAGTGAAAAAGTTTGATAAGTGGATTTCACATGAGTTGAATGAAAAGCAGAAACAACAGAGTTTAAATACTTCCTTTAGATGCTTTCTCCTCATTTATGTGATTACATTTGAGTCAATTCGTCACTTGTGATAAAAAAGTAGATTCAATATTATAATTGAAAAAGTTCAGCAATCTAGGTGGGCACTAATGAATCATAAAAACACAGCATTCATCGACAGAAGCCGATGATGAGTGTTTAGATGTCTGCCACAGGTGTAATCCATTATGACTTCATGAAACCTTGTACATCGATCACAGTAGATGTATACTGCAACCCATTGGAAGATATGATGCAGAAAATCAAAGAAAAACAGCGTGTTTGATAAAAAGGTAGACTTATATCTTTCTCCACAATAATGCGAAACCACATACTGCACTTAGCTATACCAGACTTAGCCCCAACTTACTATATTTTTTTGATAATTTGAAAAACTTTTTGATAGGAAAAAGTTCAATTCCGAAGATACTGTAAAAATGGCCATCCAGGAATTTATAGATTGTTGGCCACCAAATTTTTATTCAAATAGCCTCAACAAGTTGTCGCTCAAATGGCAAACGTGTTTCGATAATATGGGTTCATACTTTGATAAATAATATAAATATTTTTATAAGTAAACTTTCAATAAAGTTTGACTTTAGTTTTTCGAATTTCATACTTGAAGACCTAATAAAAAGTATACCATTTGGATGGCATTGTTCTGATAATTTTTAACCACTTTTTCGTTTTAATGACCAATACATCAATAAACATTATCAATTCGTTAAAGAAAATTACTTTTATAGCTATTTATTTACATTTTAAATCCAGAAAATCTTAGGAAAATTAAGAAAAAACTTACAAATTGACAGTCAGGTGAAGCCAAATTAATCTCTTGTTCTCCCGATTCACCCATTCCAACAATTGAATGACAACTTGAAAAACTACATAAAACTGTTTTGTTATTTATAAAACCTCACTTTGATCCTCCTGTTATTCTGACCCAATTTATATCTGTGTCTTCCTTTAAACGAAAATTGACGCAGGTTTCCATATTCCATGTTTCAATGGCATCATTGAGCCAAGTTAGCTCTTCTGTGGCTGAAATAAAATGGATAATAATAATAAAAAGAATTAAACAATCTCTGGAAAACGAAAACTGAACAATTAATCTTGTCTTTTACTAATACAATAATAATATTAATTATATACTGAATGCATTATTGTCAATGTAATATGGAATGATTCCATTTGGCCACATTATCGCGTTCTTGGAAATCACGGCTCTTTTTTGTCGAATTGTTCCATAAATCCCAAAAAAGTTTGTGGTAAAAATGAAAATTATTAATTTCCAAACAACGAATTTAACATTCATTTTGAAATAAATGATTAATTTAAAAATTTTGTTTATATTTTATATATAATAATTATCAAATCGGAGACGATTTTCAACTGAACAAAGTTACGAATCCCGAACTTCTTATTGAATCAAATAAATTTTAATAAATATTTACAAAATCCAAATAAAATTCAATCATAAACAAATTTAATTTTGTTGTAAACTTGAGAAACTTTACAAAATATACTGAAATTTCATTAAAAAATTTATTTTAGAAATATTAATAAAATTTAAGTAAAAATTAATTTAAAATTTTAATGTGAAAGAAAAACAAATTCGAAATTCAAAAAATATAATTTTATATTTTTATTACATGGAATCCTATATATTTCCTTGGATCAAGAGGAGACAATCCTTTTAATTATGTTTACAAACATTTTTTGGTTTAACCAGTTACATCATTTAAATTTAATTAAATAAAAAATTAATTAATGTGTTTATAAAAAAGAATATATGATAAAGGAAGAAACAATACTATAGTTAATAGAACTAACACTTATAGTTATGATAGTGTAGAGTCAGTAAACAAGATAATGTTGTAAATGAAACTGTCACGACTGAGATATTGTTTCTTCCGAAACCGGATAATTAGGCCCGAAAATTGGATGCCAGACAACTGTGCGAAGAAAATTTAAATGTAAATAAAATAAATAAATGAAAATACATTCATAAATGTAGTGAGCATTAATCAACATTTTTTATCGTGAATTTCCACATCCGAAAACAATTTATGAGTATAATAAATTACACAATTTAACATTTCAATTAAAAGAATAAATTTTTAAATTAAAAAAATCAATTTCCCAATTTCTATATCAACTTTTAAATTGATAGCATGAACATTTTAATTAAAAGATACAAGACAACGTCATTGCAGGATAAAGAAAGGCTAATTAGGGCCTTTGAATCAAATCAAGATTGGATATATCTAAGCTCACAAATGGGGATCAATTCTAACACTACCAATGGTATTGTATCAAGATATAAAAATACAATGAAATCCAAGTCAAAAGAGGAGGCCATAAGAAATTTATTATCACACCAGAAATAGGTGATTGTCTTGTAGATTATGTTGAGAAAAACACTTTGGCAACATTGAAAGATATGGAGCTTTTTTTATTCAACAACAACGGAATTCGTGTATGTGGTATGACCATTTCCAGATTTTTAGACGGGAAATGTCTGACTTTAAAATTAGTCAGAGATATTCCAAGCGAAAGAAATTCAATTACAACAAAAGAAAAGCGATATAATTTCATTAAAAATATTATGTACAATGGCATATCATTTAAAAATGTTTTTTGTAAATTTCATTTTTTAAAATAAATGTTAATTAAATGGTTGATATTTTTAATTTAAAAGTGGATACAAAAATTAGTAAATTGATTTTTTTAATTTAAAAGTTCATTTTTTTAATTAAAAAGTGAAATGGTGTATTAAAATTTTACCATTAAAAAATTTTTATAATCAATAAATTTTTATCATTAATAAACTTTTATCATTAATAATTTTTAACCATAAATAAATTCTAACTGTCAATAAATTCTTACCAGCAATAAATTTTTACCAATAATTAATTTTTCCCAAAAAAAACTTTTTACCCCACTTTTTACTGTTGCTTCTTTATAATGGGATTCAAAAATAAAATTGATCAACAAATTAAATTAATTCTTAAAATTAATTTAAAAAACAATCTTGTTTTAATATTCAGCACAATTTTGTTTTGGATAATAAAAAATATACATCTTTGATTTTCAAATTTCTCTGTAATTTGTCGGTGGATTTATTTATTCATTCATTTATTTCCACAATTTTAAATGTTCTATGAGACTTCCCTCGTGTCTCAAAACTCCACAATAAAAAATAAGAAGATATTGTACTAAACTTTTTAACTATTCGATCATTGATTTTTAGGATTGTTTTTAAACCATCTGAGAGGGTTGCAGGACAAAATGAAGAAGCAATTGCAAGCGAAAATTTCCATAGCAATATTGGAGCTTCCTCAAGTGGTAGAAAATGCCAGATTGTTGGTGCGATCAGGTAAAACGTGCTTTATTGGGTTGAAAACCGCAACTGTGGGATAGATCACATGGTTTTCGTGTTGTAACATCCTCTATATGACCCGCAACTGATCAAAAGGCGGTGACAGACGCACAGTTTAGGGCAGACGACAATTGATACGTTATAATTGTAACATTGCAGGAATATATCACGGGATTAAAAAATTCAAAACACAAGCCAGAGGATGTACGCAACTCTGCGCCAGCAACTACCAGTCGTAGATGTAATTTTGAATGATCGGAAAGCGACGATTCTCTTAGATACTAAATGCACCCGATCGATAGTAGTAGTTGGGAAGGCTGAGAAGGATCAGCGAGTTGAAGAATAGGGGATAATTATGTTATCCGGAACAGAAAGGGAGTGTTTTCGATCTAACCGAGTAAAGTGTCTAGGTAATTGGTAAAAATGGACATAAATTGTTAAGTTGCGAACATTGTACCGGGATTCAATATATTATTAGGTATGAATGCTATCCATCAATTTGGTGGTATTAGAATCGGTCCTGAAGGTCGAGTTATGAGTTGTAGCAACGTTAAAAGTAGTGGTATATTTGCGATATCAGCGACGGAGTTGGTGATCAAAGGCGTGGTTTTTTGCAGATGGAATCTGGACGGGGAAATGGAAAAGGTTCGGTGACTTTCCTGTGTTGCTGAATCATGCCACACTGTATAATGTTCCCGTGGCACAAAAGGAAGAGTTTACTAAAGAAATTGAAGAATGGATATCATCCGGATGGTTGTTAAAGTACTACCGTGCTAATGATGAAATAACACCATTGATGGTGGTTATCCAACGAAACAAGTCTACCAGAAATGGATTACCGAGATTTAAACGAGCATGCATAAAACCATACTTCTCAAGGAGATGTTTGTGGCAGCAAATTGCGCACGTAGCGACAGATGGGAGATGACTTGGATATCGTGAATCTTCAAAAGGCATATCTCAAAATCAAAGTAGATCCATCAATATGGAAACATCAAGTGATGGAGCACAACGGACAGAAGTATTGTCTAACTCGTTTCGGATTTGGCCGCAACGTCACTCCAAAAATTATGACTGCCGTAGTAAATAAGGTGTTATCCATGGATTCCAGAATACGGGCTGGTACCGATTCTAACATAAATGACATCGTGGTGAGCACAAAATAGTTTCTTGTAACACTGTAATAAATCATTTAAAACGTTTAGGGTTGAAAGCAAAAGAGCCAGAGAGTGCGGAGGTTGGTTGGATATTAGGATTTTGTTTGGAGAGGCAGAGGGGTGAGTTGATTTGGAAACGGGACAATATAGTGGATTCAAGGGAGGGCATTAGAACTCGGAGACAATTATTCGCTTTGTGTGGTCAGATGCTTGGTCATTTTCCAGTGGTGGGTTAGCTGCGTCCTGCTTTCACTTATATTAAAAGTATGACAAATGAGAAGTATTAACAACATCAATATGAGGTTTACAACATTTATTAATATTACAAGCGCATTCACTATTTGACATCTCTCTTGATCAATTTTTTCTGAGTTCAAACTAATTATTTTCAA
>MQRK01043724.1:0-11920 GCA_001938485.1 Girardia tigrina | reverse complement strand
AAATTTCTGAAAATCTATTTTAACATATTTATAACAATATTTTATGGAATGTAATTGTTTATCTAATAATTTCATAACATTCAAAAATTTTATTTTATGAACGTTCCCAACAGTTATAATTTGCAAATAATTTAATATTTTGTTACTTAGTATTTCTTTTTTTGGTTGCCGCATATCTTGGTTTATGAACACATCAATAAAAATTGATTAAAATTATTTATAACTTATTTTAATAATCAGTATTTTAAAATAGAAAAGGCAGAAATTCGAACTGTTATGAAGTACAAGCTCCTACGTGTAACCTTAGCATTAGAAACCATGCGAAACATCAATAGTGTAAACACTGTGACGACACAGCAGACAGTCTCAAATTGGCTCAGAAAATTAGTGAAAGTTCATTTTAACCTCAATAATTATTGTTTTCGCCCAGGAACGCTGAAAGGCAATGTAGAACTGAGGGTAACCGTGCAGTTGGATCAATCACAAAGAGCTCATGATTTATTGTTAACATTTGATGTTACAAAGTAAACATTATTGAATCACTAGGCTAAAATTGGTAAAGTTAAAAAGTTGGATAAGCGAATCCAACATGAGTTAAATGAAAAGTAGAAACAAAAGCGTTATATGATTGTTTAATGACGCTTTCTCGTCCTAAATGTGATCACTTTTTGAATCGAATTGTCACTTGTGATAAAAAGTGAATACAATACGATAATTGTAAACGTTCAGGAAACTGAATGAACACGAATGAAACACTAAACACATTTCAAAGCTCATCATTTATCAAAAGAAGTTGATGTTAATTGTTTGGATGTCTGCAGCAGTTGCAATCAATTATGATTTAATGAAACCTGGTTCGTCAGCCACAACAGATATCTTCTGCAACCAATTAGAAGATATTATACGGATATGACGTCACGTTAGGTAAACATGTTGCTCTATGTCAATTTAAAAAAACATAATTATTAGACTTATTAATTTGAAAGAATTTATACAAATCAATCTATTTACTCAATTAATGAAAATTCATGATAGATTTATCCATCGTCTTAAAGTCAATGCTGAACAGAAATCCGATCTAAACTATCTCTGGGGAGTACATCCCTATTGTTTGGAAGACCAGATATTTTATAAGAAAATAGTACTTATTTTATTAATTTCCACTATACTTTATTATTTACTATTTTACAAAAATTAGTCTTACTTTCGACTGAACCTCCCCCATACAACCAGTAAATTTTCCGTCGCTCTGTATGGCCCCAAACCGATTGTCTGGAGCTTGATAAAAGTTTATACTAAATTTTGAAAAAAATAAATAATTGAAAAAAATTAAAGAAAAGATTTTTAACTAACTATTTGATAATCATAAATTTTTTATCAACTATTCTAAACACTGACACGTTTTATCTGTGTCCGCAAATCAATCTAGAATTTTTTTAATTTTTGAAACACTTAACTTGAAAAATATTACAATGAAAATTCACTTGATTTTGCTTGTTTTCATTAAAAAATTGTAAATTCGGAGTTTGTACATTAGTACTCTTGAGCTATCTACATCAAATACTCTTCATTTATAAATAAATTTTGTTTCGGAAAGTGACTATGTCAGATGTCAAAACTGACTTCCAGCAAAGGAAATTTCCGATGTCGGAACTAATTGCTAGCATAGGAAGTGCCTTTGCCCTTTAACAATAAAGATGGCTGATGCCAGCATGTATGAATGCATTGGCAGTAAAGAAAAAAGTTCATTGTTTAGAAGTAAAAAGAAAGTTGAATATAGTAAACTTTGAGCGTGATCGACAAACCAACAAACAAACAAAAATTTTAGTCAAATAATTGATGATTAATAGTATTTAATAATTTTCAATTTAAAACTAAATTGTTACAATCTTTATTTTCAAATGTGATGTTCAACATTTGATCTTTTTATTTATTTAATTTTTATAATAATCATAGTCTACTTACAATTTCAAGTAGTAGATCTTTGAGCGTGACGTGCCAACAATTTTTTAGTCTATTATATTATATATTAATAATAATATTTTACAATCTTTGTTCCACTTACTAGAGTTACAGCATAGAATAAAAGTTCTCCAGAAAAACAGGGGAAAAGATTATTTAAATATAAAATATAAGTATATGTGGTGCTTGAAATTAAGCAATTTGCTTAACTGAACTGATGTAAACTACACAATTTTAAATTTTTTGAAGATACTAAATGTTTTCTAATCAAATCGACTTTTTAATCTTATTTCGTCGTTTTAGAACGATACACAAATGAAACCGTTCGGATCAAACCGGAGACGCCTCAATCGTGATATCGGTACACGAACGATTCACTCGAACTCGTCCAGTGGCCCATCGGGACACGAATCAATCAAACGATCGAACCAATCGTCACCCGATGCGGGACCAATAGCCAAACGAAGAGCGACACGCAACGGGGAACCGTCACGAATTGGTCACGGCCCAAACCTGCAACGATGTGGTGACCANTTGGTCACTGGACTCGATCGGTGCACGGCTGCTGTCAAATCGACACGCCGATCTCTCCGGGCAGCGACTCCAGGCACGTTGAAGAGATGCTGGTTGTCACAGCTCGATTCGGTGACCAACACATCAGTATATAAATGTATAAATTACTACTATAAATTAATAATATAGTATGGCCCCGCAGCCATCTTACTTCAAGGACTCAAGATTATATTGAGTAAAATTAAAACTAGAGATTGGAAAGAAATGACTTATTCAGGGGAAAAATTGATTTATTTATTATTATTAGATTTCCATTTAACTAACTATTTAAACAAGAAAACTATGGCGATGAAGATTAGAAAAAACATCTGTTGCTTGTAAGAAATAGAATATTTCAACGATAAGTAGGGTTAAACTGGGATTTATTTTGATTTAGTTTTGACTAAGGTTGAGAATAAGGCCTGAATTTTGTACGATGAAAAGCTCTTTAAAGTTAATAAGTTAATAAGTGCCTTATATTTTGAAAAAATATGTTTTACCTGATTTCTTCCTGGTACCATAAATTTTGCTTTACAGAAAGAGTCTGCTGATTATTTCATTATTACATAATTTATTCAATTTCTGGGAAATAAAAAAACTATTTTATATACCTAATATTTTCAATTGTTTGTGATTTTAATCTTCAATTGTAAAATGATTTCCATTTTTTATCGAAATCTAGTAGATCATTTTGTTTACAATTAATTTGTTTGACATTTGTAATCTTTTCTTTAGATTGTAAAGAAATATGAAAATGTATGAGGTGCACCCAATAAGTCGTGAGACTTATATATAAATAGTAATAGCCATAAAAAAAGATGCAGACATATTTAAAATTCAATATATATAGTACAAGAAAATGTATTTTGTTTTAATAATACATAATTGGTTAAGTCAATTTTTGCGAAAATTCAAAAAAATGTCACTGAAAATTAATCAATGCCGTAGCGTTATTCATTTTCTCTTTCTGAAAGGACAAAATAGAGAAGAGGTTCTTTCTGAACTGAAAGCTATTTACCAACAAGAGTGTCCATTCACAGTAACAATTAATCGTTGGTTCAATTACTTTCAGAAGGGTAAAACCTCCGTTGTGGAGGAAGAAAAATCTGGAAGACCCTCGGAAATCGATGAAAAAATAACGCAAAAGCTGCAGATAATCGTGCAAAACAAGAAGAAAATAACGGCGCGAGAGCTCACAAAACGTCTAAATGTGAGCAAAGGCACTCTGCATACTATGCTCACTGAAAGTGTTATTTAAGAATTTGTTCCAGTTTTGTGCCACGCTTCTTAACGGTGGAAATGCGACAACGACGTTTGGAATGCTGCTTGGAGAATCAGCAGATCTGGACCAATATTGGAGACTGTTTCATTGATAATTTCATCACTGTGAACGAGACACCATTGTCTCTTTATGTTCTGAAATTTAAAAGAGAGACACAGGAATGGAAATTTCCAGGAGAAAGCACCTTACTAAAAATGCAGTCCTCAACTTGCCACAGAAAGGTTCTCAAGCTGACGGTATTTTGGGATACCGATGCATTATTTTGACTGACTTTGCTAAATTTGGACACCGATGCATTATTTTGACTGACCTTGCTAAATCCCTCGTGAAGATCAATAGTTCTTACTATTCCAACAAGGAAGACACGACGCCAGAGCAAAGTAATTAACAAGATCACAATTTTGATGTAAACATTTATTGACAACACAAACAGATTCTTCACTACAATTCTCAGGGAGCATCCTTATTTGATTGATATAGTTTTTGTTTATATATTCAAATCTAAAAAAACAATAAATAGGAAATATTTTAAAATTAACTTTTTTAATTTCTCATAATTTTATTGGATAAAAGGCATTACGTGATTTTTAAATAAACATTAATTTTTAAAATATATTAAATTTAATAAGTTAAAACGTTTACTAAAAATATTATTAAAATTCATAATTATAAAACTTTAATTAATTAGTATTTAAAATTAATATCATTAAATCAATTTCATTAGATTCAAATAATCAATCAATAAACATATCAATACCATCTGAATAGGAGGGTCACAAATCTAAACAGCATACAAACAACAAACTTATAACATTTCAAATTTTCGCTCACATCCCCCTCGATTTAAATGGCTTTTTTTAAACCAAATAAACTATTTAGATATTTAATACATGATGGGTTTTGAAACTTGTTAATCGCATCGATCTTTGTTTTATCTGTTTCTATACCATCTTTACTTATTACGTAACCCGAAAACTTGGTCTTTTCTACTAGAAATTGACATTTCTCTGGATTTATCCTCAAACCTGATTCTTTGATTTTTTGAAACACATTCTTTATTCTTTGTAGATGTTCTTTCTTATCTTTAGAAAATATCAAGATATCATCTAGATATACAACTGCTTCCTTCCACTTAAATTCCCAAATAATTTTTACCATTAGTTCTTGAAAGGTAACCGGAGCGGCTGCTATTCCGAAAGGCATTCTTTTAAAACAATATTAACCATTCTTTGTCGAGAATGCCGTTTTAATCTTTTATTCTTCATCAAGTTCAACTTGATAGTATGCGTTTCCTAAGTCAATTGTAGTGAAATACTTTGCACCATTCAATGTATTCAACATATCATCCACATTTGGCATAGGAAATGCTGGTCTGAGAGTAACTTTATTTAATTGTCGAAAATCTATGCACACTCGTACTTCTTGTTTCTCTTTCTTCCAGAACTACATTTTTCGATTATATCATTTTCTTCAAAATTTTTAATAACTTCGTCTAATTTTTCATCAAATTGCCTTGGTTGTCTATACGGCTTTACTAACACCGGTTCACCATTAGTTTCTATTTTGTGTTTCTTCAATGATGTTTTCCCAATATCCAATTTATCTACCATGAAAATCGACTTAAACTCTTTTATCATGTTCATCAACTGATCATCGACCTTACATCCGTATAGTTCCGTTATCCTTTTCAATCTGTCTTCATCGGATGGGCTATCCCTTATCATAAATACATCATTATTTTGCATTGATTTCTTTATCAGCTTTATCCCAAAATTATCCAAAAGTCCACTCCTTCTATCATTTCTGGGTTCATTCCTTTGACAACATAGAATTTTATATTCTTTTGGTTCCCTTCGATTTTAATCTTCAAGTGTACTGTTCCATAATTTATTAATTCCGAAGCATTTCCACCATCAGCGTTTCCATAGCGAAAATTGAATGTGCGGGCTCAATTTGTTCCCTCATCCACCCAACAGCTCAAATTTGGCTTCCTCGGATTCTTTCCTGATAAAGCATCTTAAGATGCATCAGTGAAGCCAGGTTTTTGCAAACAAATATGATTTCAAAGCTGTTGTGTAGTGTTTTATGGGAGAAAAGCCTCCAGAATTCTTCAAAAACGACTTTAAAAACATCATTATTTGCTGGAAAATTGTGATAGTTCGGAAGGAAATTAATTTATGAAATTAAGCCTATTTACCATGCTTATTCTAAATACAAAAGTGTTGTGTTCATATCTTAAGGCTTTCTACATTAGTCTCATGACTTATGGGGTGACCAAGTATGCATCAAATATATAAGAATACGTACTATTACCATCAATTAATCAAATTGATTTAGAATTTTTGTAATACACTAACTTAAAATTGAATTTCTTCGCTAATAACTTTATCATGTCAATAAACATCCCCTTTAGGCGAGCACTACTGGAATTGTTCGTAGAATTCATTTTGAAAATAAGAGGTTCAGCCTATAAAAATATCATGATAACATACATAAATAATAAAACTTGTATCTCAAATGTTCTTATTTGGAATTTTAAATAGTTTTTAACGGTTTGGAACGAAAGTCTTGTCCATTGTTTCATGAAGAAATGTTAAAGTTGAAATATATGTTTGAATTTACATATTGTCTTTATTGGTTAAATAAATAAAATTTTCTATCTGACAAGACTTTCGTTCCAATCATATAAATGCTGATAAAAAAAACTGATACAAGGTTAATTAAATATCTTACATAAACATAGCATACATTCAACGTTTCATTAAAAAACCCTTTGAACTCTGATCGGAAAACATTTGAAGGAACATTTACTTTTACCTTGTTTTCAATTTTCTTAATTAAAACAAAATTTGATATATTTGCAGAATATTGTTCTGTCGTCCACAGTTCTACCATCGAATATTGTATTTGGGTCTGAAGATTTTTATGGTGCATTTACAAAAATTAATGTTACTTTGATAGATGTTAATAACTGTTTTGATACACTTTTGGAAACAAAACAAGACATTGTCGGTAATGGTTCATAAAAGTTCATTTGACTGAGCTGAAATACAACTTGCCAAAAGATTTCTTTTTTATTCTGAATTATATTTTAATTATTACTTAATGTCATAAAATTATAGTATATTATATAATACTGTTTTCTGGGAAATAAATAAATAAGAAAATGTCTCTGAAAAGTCTCCATTATTTGCATAATACTTTATATAATAAACTGTTTTCCCGTTTTTCTTGCTTCAAAATTCAAAATGGAATTATAATCACAAACATTTGAATAACATTGTTACATTTATTCGCATTCTTTTGTCTGCCTCTTTATATATAATTGATATGTAAATAATAGTGTGTATAATTAAGTTTATTAATTAAGAAAAGTAAAGTAAATTAAAAGAAAAATTTATATAACAATAAAAAAAAATTAATTAAATAAAAATAAAGGCAAAATTTGAAGTAATTTAAATAATGTTCCTTTTTGAACATATTATTATTATTATTATTTGTATTCTAGTCATGCGACTCGTTTCTTTGTTTGAGATATCGATCTGGTATCCTGAGAGCAAGTTGGTGTGTTTTGGTCGAGGGAGTGATTGGACAGAGAGATCGGTCAGTATGTGTGCCGAAACATTTGGGTAAGAATTGGTTGAAATTGTGAAATACTCACTCTGATTGGCTAGCAAATCATAGTGAGTGTTCGATTGAGGAGAAATTACCACAGTTAATGATTATCAATTTTTTAGGTTAAACAATTTTCTCGAACGATGATTTTTATTATTAATTTTTGTGAAACAATTTTGTATTCTGCTCGATTAAAAATTACAATTTTACTTCTTAGATTAACAATTTTTTTAAAGCACTTTCTCTCTATTGACGATATTTTGGCAGTTTGTTTATTTCTGGAATTGATGAAAATTATTATTCTCAATTTTTACAATTATTGGTTTCTCAATTTATTTTGATTTGAATGTTAGTGTCTGTAAACAACAATTTCTCAAATTTGTCAAATAATAATTTTTAAATGCAATTGCTCGATATTTTGTTTTGAATGACAATATTTTCTGTCTTATTTTATTGATATGAATTTTTCGTCATAGTCCGATAGAAATTTACTGAATTCTTTCGAATACTTCTTCTATAACTCTATAATGATCCTCTTTTGTCGCTGTAGCTATTAGTATGTCTTCTAAGTAAACGGATGCTCCTTTCTTTATTGGTTGTAGTACTTTTGTCATTAACTCCTGGAATGTTCCAGATGCTGCTCCTATCCCAAAAGGCAATCGTTTAAAACAGAATTGTCCTGATTTCGTAAAAAATGCTTTTTTTTCTTGTGATTCTTTGTCCAATTCTACCTGGTAATATGCGTTCCCTAAATCTATTGTACTGAATTATTTGGCTTCATGTAACCTATTCATCATCTGCGCTATATTTGTCATGAGGAACGCCTGTCTCCGTCTAGGCATAGTCTGAGTTCATCCTTGTCTTCTTCCGCACGCACACTATTGGGGTGTTCCATTGTGAATTACAGGGTCTTATTATTCCATTTGTCTAGAGATTTTTAATTGTCTCATCTATCTTATCATCTAAGTGTACTGGCTGTCTCATAGGTTTTATATTTATCGTTCCCCCTGTCGTTTCTATTCTATGTTTCAGCAAATTTGTGCACCCAATATCTCAATCGTTTGCCATCATTATACCTCTATATATATATATATATGAATCAAAGTTCATGTAACGTAAGTCCAATTATCATTATTTCCTGGACATTGTCCGGTATTTTGGCCTACTTAAAATATCGTGCACACGCCGATATAAAAGTTTCGATATTGTTTTCTTTTCTATATCTATCTGATTAATAGCCTCGAGATCAGTTGATCTGAACAACTGGCTATAGTCGCCATGTTAGGTTCAATATCAAAATTAGAATTCATAAGATAACAATACAAATAAAACAATTCAAATTTCTTAAACAAATTTTGAGAAACAATTTTCCTAATTATTTTACGAACCAGATTTAAACAAATTATAATAAAAATATAATTTCAATATTAATGTATGATAATTTTTTTATGATTTTAAATCATTATTTTTAAATTAAAATTTTAATTTCGTTTGGTTCATTTTTTTATTTCTGAATTAATTTACAATTTTAAATCATTACTTATATTCGATTTTTAATTTCGTTCTGTTTCTTATTATTTCCAATTTTATAAATTTTAATTTATAATTCACAATTTATAATTCATAAGTTATAATTTATAATTTGCAATTCATAATTTTATTTAACCGTAACCTTTTACTTTATAATTAAAAATTAAATTTAAACGATTTTTATTATAATTAATTTTAAATGTTATACTAACTTTAATTTATATTATCTTGTAAATTATTTTACTACATGATTTTAAAATCTATTTTAGTAGTCTTAATTGTTAATTAATTTAAAATATTTTATCATTGTGATTCTTTTTTGTTATTGGAAAATCTTCTACAAGAGGAAAATTCCAGTTGCTACCATATTTTCAAAACTGGTTAGCAGATGATATCTTTTTAAGTACACCTCAACTATTTGATCGCCTTTATAAAATTCCTGTCCAAATAACTGGGTCAGATTTACCCGTTATTTGTGCTGTACTTCTTGATCAGACTAACCCTGTGGTTCCTAAACTGTGTCGCGACCCAGTAGTTTGTCGCGAAAAATGTGCAAATATGTGGCGAGATTTCAGAGAAATAATTAAAAATATTATTTTAATTTTAAATATTAACTTCAAATATTACATTTTAGATTTTAAAATATCATATAACATTGCGAAGAATCAAAAACATTTTTATTGAAGCAAGGAAAATTAAAATACAGATTTTTAATATTTTTTAGTATACCCTTTAGACATGGATAAGTTTTTAAGGAAAGCTGACGAGCAAGAAAATGCACCAAGTCAAAGAAAAGTAAGTAAGCAAAAGATAAGCGAAGAATATATAAAATATGGATTCATTGCATCTGGATCTGAAGATGACCAAGTTCCTTATTGCTTGATTTGCAATACAACGTTGTCAAATGAATCTTTGGTTCCAAATAAATTGAGGTGATATTTGGAAACAAATCATCCAATACATAAAACCAAATTTAGGGAATATTTTGAGAACTTAACAACCGAAATTAATCAACAATCGAAAAAGATGACAAACTTTTTGAAGATACCTCTGAAAGCTCAAATTGCAAGTTACAAGATTACTTAGTTGATTGCTAAACGCAAAAAAGCATATACAGAAGCTGAAGTAATTATCACGCCAGCACTTGCTATTATTGTCAAAATGATGCTCGGAGCTGAAACAGCTGAAAAATTAATAACAGTACCACTGTCAGGCAATACAATTTCAAGAAGAATTGAAGAATTATCATTTAATTGCAAGATCAAGTTCGCGAACATTTTGAAACACCTAGAAATAACCTTTGGGTACTTCAAATTGATGAATCCATTGACATAAGTTGAAAAGCTCAGGTTCTGGCATTTATTCGATTCCTCAAGGATGAAAGTTTTGTGAACGAATTCTTCTTTTGCAAAGAGCTGAACAGCACTTCAACAGGAGGAGATATTTTTGAGCTGTTTAATTAAAACGTATCGCTATTCAAATTTGAGTGGAAAAACTGTGTAAGTGTTTGTACTGATGAATGCCCATCTATCCGAGGAAAAAAATGGATTTGTAGAATTTGTATGTCAGAAAAATCTAAATATAATCAGTGTTCATTGTATGATTCATAGAGAAAATCTAGTATCCAAATCAATTCCAGAAGATTTGAGATCTATTATGAGTCAAGTTATCCAAGTAGTAAATTTTATTAAGTCGCGACCTCTTCAATCACGATTTTTTGCCTATCTTTGTAATACTATGGATTCATATTATAAATGTTTGCTTTACCATACTGAAGTTCATTGGTTGTCAAAAGAAAAAGTGCTGAAACGACTAGTGCACCTTAATGGAGAAGTAGTTTTCTTCCTTAAAAGTAAATATATTGATTTTGGATTTGATTTGAAAGGCGAGATTTGGTGGTTAAAAGTTAAATTTCTGTCAGATTTATTCGACAAATTAAATTCATTAAACTTGAGTCTTCAAGGACCATCTGGAAATATTATAACGTCATTATCAAAATTTAAATCATTCAATGAGAAAGTTTCCTTGTGGAAGATAAAGGTATCAGAAGGAATATTTGATTGCTTCCCAACTGTTAACGAGTCTAATTATGTTGGGGTTCCGAAAAATATAAATTAAATTTTAAAATCTAATAAAAAATTAAAAAGAATACTCTGGTTAAAATTAATAATTTTTTGATTATTATAATAGTTATTTTAATAAAATTTATAAAATATTTGTAAATATTTTGAGATTTGTTTTAGTTATTCAATTTTCAAGGTTAGAAAAAACTAGTATATAAGCAATAGTTATTTCAGTTACAGTTCAACATTTTTACCACTTAAAAAGAAGAATTAAACTAAATTTGAATTATATGTGCGGTAAACTTGGTTTGTTAATTTTTGTAATATCATTTTTTTACTAAAGAAATAATAAGATAAATTTAGTATCCTGTAAAGGAGAAGTTAAGTTTGAAATAAATTATAATATTAAGATAGTATTAGTATTCTATATAGGAGAAGTTAAGTTTTAAATAAATCATTCTAGCATCGGTCGAACTAAGAAGTTGTTGTAACTGTTTGATCAAAGTGTGATCTTTGAATTTTAGCGTACTGATAGAGTTGAATTTATATTTGTACTTCAATTGTTGTTAGTAGAATAAATTATTATTAAAATGTTCATTCTTCATATATTATTGTTGGAGGAAACCTTTTGGTCATTTGAGAGTCAGATTAAAAAATAAATTTAAAACTAAATTTAGTTACAATACCCAACAATTACAAGAAGAAAATTATCTCAGAAATTTTGAATTCAATTAATGAATTACAATCAGCACTTCAATTTTATTTTCCGTTATTTGATATTGATGAATATGAATGTGTGATAAATCCATTTGCGATTAACAAAATATTCAATTTGTCAATAGCAGAGGAGGAACAATTAAATGATTTGAGAAATAACAAATATTATCAGTAGGGGAAAAATGGGCATTCTGCCTAC
>MQRK01043646.1:0-19832 GCA_001938485.1 Girardia tigrina | reverse complement strand
CCCTGTCCACATTTAGTACAATCGTCTTCAGTATTCCGAGTTTTCTGTTTAAGTATAAAGCCATTCGGACATTCAGTACAGTTCTGAGATGTTTTTGAAAAATATTTTCCTTTACCACAATCAGCACAGCTGGAAAAATATTTAATTAATATATCAATATTAAAATAAATTAATATATTCATTTCTATAAAAGTTTAAGGTTTTTATAAATGAAATGTTCGTTTTCATCTGTCAAAAAAGGGATACAATAATAAATCTAAATTCCAAATATATTTCCTAAATTGATTTACAGAAGATTTTAACTAAAGCCTTAAGATTTATATAGAAGTTAAGATATTGTTATTAACAAACCCTTGAAAAATTTTTTTTCTCGTTCTATGGATCCTATTATGATTATCTTTTCTATTGATTAATATTATTATAGATAAAAAGCTTGAGATGCACCAAAGGTGAACAATGTTCCAATTAAAGATATTAAAAGTTTTGTATGACTTAAATTTTTTTATTCTAGAGGTTTCAGACTATATGATTTGAGAAATGCAAGATGCGAATCTATTATACAGATACATTTAGATATAACATTAGGTCATCAAGTATGAAATACGTAGAACTAAATTCAAAGTTTATTGATAATTTTCCTATACTAATATTTATGTCATTCAGCAAAGTATGCACCCATATTATCGACACACTTTTGTCATTTGAGCAGTAGCTTGTTGAGGCGATTTGAATAAAAGATTGTTAGGCGAGAATCGATAAATTCCAGGAAGACCATTTTTATGGCATCTTCGGAATTTTAATTTGGTGAAGATGATGCAGAAGTTCCATCTCAAGTTCCTGTAGTTTTGTCACGGTCTTAAGTGTAATATGTAGTTTTGCATTGTCGTGAAGCAAGAAAGGAGTCAACCTGTTTACCAAATGTGGCTACTTTTTGAGTTTTCGTATCATATCTTCCCATGGGTTGCAGAAGACATCTGCTGTGATCGACGAAACAAGTTTCATGAAGTCATAATGGATTACATCTACAGCAGATCATTACACACTCACTCAATCAGCTTCTTATGATGAATGTTGTTCTTTGGAATGTGTTTCGGTGGTTTATTCGCATCTATTCATCTTACTGAACGCTTGCAATTATCCTATGGATCTACTTTTTATCACAAGTGACGATTCGATTCAAAAAGTAATCATATTTATAGCGAGAAAGCATCATCAAGCAAGTATCCAAACGCTTTTGTTTCTACTTTTCATTCAATTCATGTGGAATCCACTTATTCAAACTTTTCACTATACCAATTCTAGCAAAGTGATTCAAACTTGTTTGCTTTGTGATGAAATTTTTGTATCCAAGTACACTATTAATGTTTTGCATGGTTACTGGTGCTGAGGTTCCACGTACGAAAGCGTACTTCAAAATAATTCAAAATTTGCTTTTTGCATTATCAATAATTAAAGTTATCAATAATTTAAATTATTTATTTTGAATTTATTGCCTAAAAATTTCATGCTCGACAGCCTAATAGTTCTTCTTTACTCTAAAAAATGTTATATGAACAGTTCCTTCATTAAGAAAGAACCATATCCTTCTTTAGGTACAAAATATCTCCGCAACATAACTTGGATTGTCATTTTCTTTCGTCAAATATTTTGTTATCATAAAAAACTCAGTTATTATTACAACACTTTTCTCGTAAAATAGATTCATATTAAGTTCATGTGAGACTTGTTTTGCTTTTAGTCTTTCACTTAATTCTTAAAAATTAGAAAATGATCAGAGTTATTTTTGTATTGCTTACCCTACATAAAGAAACATGGATTGTTGTTAGGCAGTGACTCATGAACAGGTTAAACATTATTATTGTCCACACCTGAACTCGATCGAAAAACTACGGATAATATATTTTAAAAGTTGTTCTCTTTAAAAGTCGCTCTCTTAACCAATTATAGGCCAATGTTCCATTTTTGGAACATAAATTATATTGGGGACTGTACTTTATTTGATTATATTTTCTTTCATTACTTTCTTTCGAAACTAAAAAAATATAAAACTATATACTACTTCCACTGCTGTTTTAAAACCTATAGAATGGTTATGACATATTAAAATAACTTTCAGCGTATTATTGCATACAGTATTTAATACATTCTATAAAGATATATAGAAAACAATTTGTTGAAAATAAAATATTACCCAAATCCATTTCTATACTTAATTATATAAAGAATATTAAAATATCCAAAATATTGTATAATATTATAAGTTTACCTAAACTTGATAAATTATCAACAACCAGATAAAAAGAAGACAAATAGAGGTATTACAGAAAATGAAGAATGGTCTTTGGAAATAATAAAAATGATAAAATTGAAAGCTTTAAATATAAGTAAAATAAAAATGTTGATAATATATTTATAAATGTTAATAAACATCAATAATAATATGAACTGAAAATTATTACTTAGTATTTGGAAACAGAGGATTACAATTTTTACAAAAAACCGCTCCAACATTCTTCAATTGAGTCATTTTAATGGAGTATATACTCAAGAAATCGTTCGACTTTTGACTGACTTTGTAATGTTTGCTGCGACTAAAGAGCCAAATAAATTGTCCAGAATCTTCTGGATAAAACCCGTAGCTTGAAAAGCATATTAATGGTATAATTTTCATTCTTTTTAAATTTTACTTGAATGTCCGACGTTGCGTTGAGTTCACCCAACTATTAATCCTCATTGTGGATGATTTTGGTGGTTTCTTAAGCATAAATTTAAATTAATTTATTTCAATTGTAACACGATTTATCATTAAAACATTGATTTTAAAAAGGAATAAAATTTAATTTCCAAGTGAAATAGTTCTTACATTAAAAGATCATTTTATTGACCATAAAAAATATGAAGACAATCAAAGAATTTAAGGGAAGAATAATATTAAAAACTATCAGTTCCAAAAAGCCTATATTATTAACCTATATATATATATATATAAAACTATATAAAACCTATATTTTAAAACATTATTTCTGGTTTATTATTGTTAGTAACATTTCTGCTATTGTCGTTATTTGATATTTTAGAATCCGAATTCATCTGTAACACAAAAATTTATTAATGTTAATAATATCCATATTTAAACAAATTTCTCGTTAATTTAATTATTTCGCCTAACTCCATTTATTAAATTTTCTTTAAATTTAATTTATAAATTTAAATTATAATTTTTAAACTGTAAAATTTATTAATAAAATAAAATTATTAAATTTAATTTATAACAATTTATTTTTTTATTTCCAAAATCATTTCGTAAAAATATTATTAATTTAACTCCGTTTATTATTTATTTTAAAATTCCTATTTTAAAACTTTTGTTAATCATTTTCCTATTAAAATATGTCGATTTTAATTAATCTAAATTTTATTTTGATTTTAAACAATTGTTTAACTTTTGTTAGTTTTTATTCAAAAAATCATTTTTAACTTTTTTGAGTTACGAATATTCACAGCCATATTCGTTTATTAAAATTAGCTTTAATGGATAAATAGATAAACATAAAAATATCATTTTGAAAACTATTAGTAATAAAAAACATCATCTCACCAGAAAAAAGTGCAAAACACAATACCCTTTACAGTCCAGGCTAAACTCAAAGGAAAATTCAGATGTACCCGTGGAATTTTTCTTCCGGTCGATTTGAAAATCAAACTGTAACAAATTGATATCATATGCAGCGGATGACCGAAGACTATCTCCATCAAAGATCCATGTTTCATTGCTGTTACAGTCAACTGAAATCCGAAGAATCATTATTTAGAATGTGATTTACTCAAATTATTAAACATAAAACACAAATCAAAAATCTAAATATATTTAAAATCATATATTCAAGAAATATAAAATATATACATTTGAGAATTATAAATATTTGTGTTTGTGATTTTCGATCCCATCCTGTCTACTTTGACATCCTTGATTACACAGACCAAAGAAACTTAGGGGTATTTCTATGGGGAATCTATTGTTTGATATTTGATAATTATTATATGTTTAAAATTTTATGTCTATTCATTTAAATAATTCGTAATAATTTTAGCTGGGTATATTGAATTTCTCGTTTCATCATATTTTGTATTCTTGGCATGAGATACAGAAAATTATTTTCATCACGCAAATAATAAGCAATCATCAACATTACTATTATGTAAAGAACTAAAAATAATAGAGGGACTGAGGAGAGTCAATCATCCCAATATTTTGAAGATAGTGAAGAAAACTATGTTTTCTAAATTAGGTACATCATCTCTTACGGGGACCTGAAAATTGTACCAAAGTGCATTCAAAATAAAAGAATAAGAAAAGATATTATAATCGGCTGGTCGGATAATTTTGTTAAATGAAAGTTAATATTGCTTTTTCAAAGTCACCTAACCCCCTTTCAGGATGCAGGTTTTGTTTAATTTCAAGAAGTTGTTTAAAACTCGAAGGCAAGAGTGTTCATATTTATGCGACATCATTATATACATTTAAGGAAAGTCACAGTAATCAATTAGTACATGAATAGTAAACACTTGATAAAATAAATATGAAGAAACTTGAATAGTTCCATTGACAAACCAAAGAACCGATTGGTGACGAATGCTTAGATTTTCTTCTGTACCAACACCGATAAATGATGTGGTCCAGCATTTCCAGAATCCCACAGAAGAAAATGTTTACTTCGAGTAGTCACTTATAAGGCCTCAAGAAATACGATATTCGCAATAGTCCTCGTCCATAGATAATGTCAATCGGCGATTCTTAGTACACATCTCAAATTGTTTTTCAAAGAAGTTATTCTATTCTTTTAAGTTAAGTTATTTTATTCTTTGTTTGATAAGTTTGAATTGTGTTTTCAGCAGTATTTATGACTTGCTCTCTTATAATGTATTGTTTGTTTTTAGCAAGATACGATACTTATTTATTTTGTGAATGTTAAGTTACCCCACGATTATCTGAATTATCAATTTATATTAGACAACCATCACAATTTTTTGAAAGAATTGTCTTTATTTTTACGAGCCCTTCTGTAGCAATGGCCACCTGTCAACTTCACTTCTTTACTCTTCTGTGATGTTATTTTCTTCCCATTATTTAATAATATATCATTAATTCTGTTAAGTGGTTTACGTGTGATATTTTTGAAAGCCAAGTATTACGCCAAGTGACTTTTTAAAGGTAAAGCACCAGTAACAAGACTCTGCGAATATGATATTTCTAACAGACTACATATATTTGACATGTGTTCGCTTTTGATGATGTCGCTGAGATGAAATTGGGAAAATGTTTTCTGTCGGTTAAAGGGGGAATCGTTCATAAATAACTGTGAAGAAGGAATTTTATGGTGCGACGCGAGCTCGATTGCGATTGGTGTTGTGCTCGAGGTAAAGGGCTAGACAATTGAAGATACATCATGGTTATGAAAAACAGACGACTCCCACCATATAAATTTAGCTGAACTGGAAGCTGTAGTAAAAGGTTTAAATTTATGCATTAAATGAGGGATGAAAAGGGTGACAGTTAAATCAAACAACAAGTCGGTCGTATCATGGATATCCACTGTGTTAGTGGATCGTGGGAAATTGAGTACAATAGCGTTCAGTGAACTGTTGGTTAGAAGAAGATTTGCGATCATTAAAGAGTTACGTAAAGAATATCAAATGGAAGTGACGATTGAATTAGTGTACAGCGAGATGAATCGGGTGGACGAGTTGACAAGAGTACCAAATCAAGTAAAACAGAGTAATTGTTGTTTATCAATTTCAGGCAGTCATGATAGTCTTGTGGAATTTCACAACAAATGTCATTTGGGAGAAAGGAGGATGCAGTATTTATTTAAAAAAATGAACATCGATGAATCAAACACGGACATTAAAAATTTAATTTCTAAATGTCAGTAATGCTAATCAATTGACCCGGTGCCGATAAAATGGAAAGAGGGAACTTTAGTGAAATTTGGACGAGATTAACCACAGACGTTACGAAATATAATCAAAAGAAGAATTTGAGTATCATCGATTGTGGCCAGTCGCGTTTCGCAACTTGGAAGTAGATTAGAAACGAGGGTGTTGATTCGATTGCCTTGGAAATAGCAGGCATATTTTTCGAACGCGGTGCAAGTCAAGAACTTCTATTCGATAATTATAGTTCATTCCATTCAGATGATTTTATTAGGTTAATGAACAAATGGAATGTATGAGTCACTAATCGGGCCGCAAATAGACCAAATTGCAACGGTATTATTGAGCGAAATCATAGATCGGTCAAGAGAATAGCGTGTCGTTCTAATATAGACATTTTAGAAGCCGTATGATGGTACAATAATACCCATTTCGATAATAAGCAGCCGCTCAGTTTGAAGATGCACAATTATATACCAACTGGGTTAGAATCGCTCAGAAAGACAGTCAGAACGGAGAATGTAGAGCGGTCAAAATTTTTAGAAAACCAACTGGTGTAGGTCAAACAGAATCAAAGTACACCTTGTACACGGCAGTGGATGAAGGGAACTGTGGTGAAACGAATAGATTCTGTAAGGTTTTTGATTAATTGTAATGTTTTCTGTAGCCCGCGACATGTTGCAGATATTAGACCGCGACAACCGGATCAAACACCGACGCCGAGTTCAGAGTTCGGAAATGATTATGACGGCGAGTCGGCAGAAGAGAGAAATCAGGAACCTGAAAGAGTGCGACCACGACAGGAAAGACGCCGACCAGCCTATCTTGATGATTTAATTGTTAATGGAGATTCGAGTGCGGATTATTATTATGAACTATAAAGAAAAACACACATGGACGAAACTGGTGAGGTTGGAGAATTGTTAAAAACAATTAAATAAATTTGTTTTAATTCTCTGAAATCCTCAATTTGATTTTCTTTTGAAATAAACATTCACGTGTTAACTCTTGTTTATTATTTTAATTTAAAATTACAATCAAAAAAAGTAAAAAATGAAAATATTTTAATATCGATGCAAAAATCGAAATAAAGTCGACTATAATAAAGAATTTAAAATATTGTGTGAAAATTTTAATAATTATAATGAAAGGATAATCACTGATGCATTGTTAGAAAAATCATTTCAAATCATGCTTAAATGTTCAATGTGATTCATCTAATAATATTAAAATATTTTCATTTTACTTTTTCAATCTGAAATATTGAAAATAATGTTATAAAATGATCAAAAAATTGCAATTTAATAACACTTTTTATTAAATAAAAGGAAAAAATATTCTTATTCTATTCAAGAAACTAATCTAAAAAATATATATAATCCCTAGAAAGTAACATTAAAATACGAATTTATATTAATTACGAAGTATTAAAATGAAGGGAGAATACACGAAAAAGAAAGGATATGAGTAAGCAAAAAAATGTCAACATTTTGTCTAAGTTCTTCAATCTCTATAGACAAATCTATCTAATGGAATAGCCTATCTTACTTTGCTGATTTATTAGAAAATTTATTACTATTATTGTGATTGAAACTATTTAGTAAATAAATAAATATATTTTACGACTAGATAATTGGAATCATGCCATTATGGAATGGAAGAATTGTCCCGTTTAGAGACAAATTTCTTCCTGTATAAAATATTCTATTTATAACACGTTTATAAAAATATATAACCAGCATTATGATTATTATAATTATTATTATTATTATTATTATTATTATTATTATTATTATTATTATTATTATTATTATTAATTTTGACATTATAGAAGATTTTAAAATTTTGATAAAATTGAAAAACATTTTCCTGGAATGACCACATCATTTATTTTTAATTATATAATTTTAATTTTAATGATGCTGCAGCTCAAATTCAGTTAGAATTTATTGATTTACAAATAGAATCTTTATTAACCCTTTCACTACTATACACGTATATACACGTTAAAAAATTTTATACATCACAAATTAACGTTTAAAACATTAAAAAAAATTTTCGTGTCACATTTTAAATTAATAACGTTTTGGTTCAAGAAAATATTCACTGCATATGCGTCTAATATTTCAAACTGCTCAAGACGAATAAGCTCACTCAATACAGATTAAATCGGACTCAAAATCATAAAAAGTATTATTCAGTAATTGGGCTTAAGGAAAGATTTTATTCAAGAATTTTTGGTTTCCTGAATGTAGATAAATGAAATACTTTTCTGGATTGCGTGCAAAGTTAATTTTTGGTCGACAATTATGCCACTGGTATTTTTCCTTCTTGAACTATTTAACACTATATAGGGATCGCAAATTACCGATAAAAACTTACATTCTGCTTTCCGAATCGTAACAAATGAAACCAAAAAGAAGAAAAAAACCAAGAAAGAGACTAATTGAAAAAACTTCATTTCTCTCAGAAAACGTTCGCTATGAGAACCTTTGTGACATTTATTGGTCATTATACAAAAAAAATTAATTACAGTTAAACGTTAAGCAGCCATAAAAGGCTTTACTTAACTCTTCAGATGAATGTCATATAAAGAATACATTGTTCAACCAATTATTTATTTTCGAGGAATTATTTTTCTCCTTTTTTATTAATTAAAAAATCAATAATGTTTATATATTGGTAAAAACTCACGATCAATTTTTAAACATCGGAAAGTGATATTTGGTAAAGGGTGGCTCCACTGATCGTAGATTACCTCTGTTAGAGCTTGAGTGTTCGGGCCACACTTGGTACATGCATCTCCGGGTTTCTTGGAAGCTGTTCCAGCGGGACAAAATTCACAGCGATTGGTCTTCTGGTCAAGAAATGTGCCTGCAGGGCAAGGAGAACAAGAAGAAAATTTAGGATCACTTGGTAATTTGACAGAATCTAGTTTGAGATCTGAGCATATTTTGGGTTCGATCCAATAATAGATTTTTTTTCTCTAAATAAATTGACAATTTACAAAAATCCAAAAAATAATATTATAAATTGCTTAATTAAGGAATCAAAAATTAAATAAAAGAATTTAGAATCTTGAAAAAAAAATCAGATAACACGTTTCGAGATACTTTCATTCCATCATCAGATCAAGTTTCCTTGTGATTTAGTGGGCAAATGAAACTACATGAAATTTTAGATTGCATCGGCTGTATTTCTGCATAATTAAGGTTGATAGTCCCCATTCATTCAAGCGAAAAGAATGGTAAGAAAAGGTATAACAAATGAATTTTTTAAAAAAAGCTTTAACGAATATCTTATTTATATATATAGTAGTGTGCAAAAGTCTGTGAACAGTAAAAAAATCCCAGTTTTCCCAACTAAACCATAAGTTTACAAGCTGCATGCTTAAATTTGGATTAGATAAGTAATTTTGTGCAAGCTTTTATGCTAAATAAATCTTTTTAATTTTAATAATATATTTTTATTTTATACTATTAAAAAAATTAATTTTTATGAATTCTTAACTCTAAATAATTATTTATACTATTATATTTATTTATATTATTAAATTTATCACTACTATATATATCATTTATATGGTTTGGTTTGAGCTCGAAAAAACCTATTGAAGTGCCAAGATCGATACCTCGTCATCTTGGCAGGATTTGTTTTTTCATGATGTTCACAATCTTCTCTTTCCATCATCGCGATCTGTCGACATCTTTCGATTCCTCTCTGATACTCTTTTGAATTCCGATTTCCTCTATTTCGCCCTTGTCCGAATTGAAATTGTCGGTTTTCTAAAATCTCCTTTTATATTCACTTCTTTATTGATACTGCTCTTGATATCGTTTGTTCAGATTTATGTAACATAAATCCGCTTCGTGTCCAAAGTTGTTACATCTTTTACATACGATATTCTTGCACTCGCATCGGATATGACTGTCTTTCCCACATCCATAGCACGTGAATTTTCTTTTTTTACATTACTGACTTTTGTGCTTCACTTCTTTATATTTCCTGTATAAGATGAGGTTTCATTTCATTTCATATATCATTTAATATGGTATAGTTAGTTATACAATTTTAATTTTAGAAAGGACAAATGTAATCAGATTTAGAATTTTTAAAATTAAAAATGTCAAAGTATTTAATAAATTAATTAATAATAATTTATTTAAATAACATGTCTTTGAATGATCATTAGGGCAATTTTTTTGACTTTAAAAATGTAAAAAATTGACCTTATTTTTTGACTTTATAGATCATTTTTGAATTTTTAAATTTTTTGACCGTATTTTGACTTATTAAAAAATTTTTAACCTTATTTTGACCTAAACATTACAACTCTAAAATGGAAAAAGAATAAAACAATTATAAAATTTATTTATTATACATTGCTATTATGTAAAACACAACCTTTTTAGGGTTGAAATTCCTATCTTTGGCAAGTAATTTACCGATAAGAGAAAAACTTCTCTCTCTACACAGGCCGATGTTGGCTGACATTTTAATAAGAAATCATAATCAACCGGAGAAACGGTATCTGACTCCATTTTGAAAAGTTTATCGTTTTTTTGCAAGCGATTTTCTATGTACTGCTTAATTTTGACTGGCTCATTGCCAAAACTGAGAGATTTTATCTGTTAGTAAAGATTTTCTATTGTGCAGGTTGAAAGTTCAGTAAATGTAACCAAATCATTAATTTGAAGATATGTTGAACATATTTCAACCAGATTTTGAGCAAAATTAGTGGATTGAATAGATTCTTTTGCTTTAGCAACTATGATGTCATCTCTATCAACGGATAAAACAATCCTTTTTACAGCTGGTAGATTTTGTGAATAGTAATGGGCTGATGACAGCCAAAACCCCCACCTTATAACAACGGGCTACGGTGGACTTCCTATATTAGAAAATAATTCCTTTCTACCTTTATTTTTAATAGTAAGTGCTTTAATGCTTGATATGAGATTGTCAACAAGCAATTTGTCATGCTTTAGACTGTTCTGTGGGAAGCAACAAAAATTTTTTTTTGCAATTCACAATACAGTGGAACAACATACAGTTAAGCTGATCCCTGATCATAAATTTATGAATTGAGAACGATGAAGGGCGGTAAGAAAATCGAAAAAAAATGTGAAGATATTTTTTGTAAGTAGCGTTTATTAATGATAAACAGTGCAGAAATAATCTTGCTGCTCTTGAAGGTAAAATGGTAACCCGGGACAAAAATGTTTGAAGAAAAAGAACAAAAATATTTGAAATTTTAAATTTAAACGAAATGCTAAAAGTACTTTAAAAACAACATACAAGAGTCTCTGGTATCAGTTTATTTGTTGCTGTAATTTATTATTTAGAAGAGTGTTTAAACTTCCGTCTCAAGATATTTTGGTGTATGGAAATTACGGAATCAAAACTTGGAATTTTATGAAAATTTAATAATAATTTTACTATCTGTTCACAGGACAATTTTCTAAACCAACCCGATACTATAGAAACAAATTAAAAATATAAGAAATTAAAATTTAAACAATCGTAAAAATGGCAATGGAAACATCAAATATCGCATTGAGTGTCGTAAAAAGATTTAATATCTTAAAATCTAAAAATGCATATTAATCCATTCTTAAATGACAATTGATATTTTACATGCAAAAGTACTCCTCCATGACCACTTTCTACCGAGCAAAAATAATATAAATTTGATGAAACAGGTTTATAATAAAATTCAAGAATCTTTTTCAAGATCAAATTTCTTAGATTTCTCTAATTCTTAAAATTAGCTTTCAAAATTAAGAAAAAAAACATATTTTAAGAATAAAAATTGGTTTGGTCAGTTTTATAAACTCTAACGGTTTAAAATATTTCATAATGACAAATGATTTTGTTGGTTTTAGATTTTATATTTATTATACATTTATGAAGAATGAAACAGAATTGAAGAATATACTGAAGCGTCTTCTTAAGAATTAAAGTATATATAAAAATGTGCAAAACTGTTGGTAAGTCAGTGTTTATAAGCGGCTAAATTATATGCTCTAACTAAAAAATATAAAGTTGGTCATTAAATCAACGATATATTATCAATGATTGAAACTGTACAGTACAAGGTCACATAGATCCCTGTTTCTTTATTGAGTCTCTTGATTTCTAATAATTTTGAGATACGAGATAACTTTCAGGAAGCATTCACAATCGAGTTGATTGAGTAAGGTTCTTGATCATTCAATGCATTGTAAGAATAAAATTTGTTTTGTATCAAAGGATAAGTTTGCTGTTCTGCAGAAGAACTTAGATTCGCAGTACGATCAGCAATTCTGTTGATTATTTGTGATAAGACACTACAACCCTTTAATCGAAATTGGCAAATTAAAGCAGCTTCAAAAAGAAATTTCTTTAAATCTTTAATCAAATTAATAAAAAACACTTGTCATTAATATTAAGAACACTAATATGGGTTTTCGAACATTTATTTTCATTACAATTGTAATTGCCTTATGGACAACTCTCAGCCAAGCTTTCAGAATTTGACATCTTTCTAAATTGATAAATATTTGTTAATAAATAATTATTCGAACAAATTTTCATTTTAAATCATTTCAGATTTTACTTTTAAAAATTCTACTTTTATAATTTGGGTAATAATTTTATCTAAAAATTAATTTAATTTCCAAAATGATTTTATTTAAAGAAAAACATTTATTTACTTAAAATTAAAAACAAGTTAAAAGTTATTTACTTTATTCAAATTTTTGATATTAAAATTTGAAACAATTTAATATTTTAAATGTTTTTTAATATCTTATGTTGAAATTTATGTTGAAACTATGCTCGAATAACTATTCATCGTGAACATACAAAATATCAATTTTCCATCTGCGTGGGAGAAACTCATTTCCAAATACTAAACTCAACATACCAAATTTAAAATATTCCTCACAATTAATATATATATTTATATCTTGAAAAAATAAAATACACATTTAAAAATCTTTTATTCAAACATGTGTGAAACTTCGAAACATGTGCAATAATCATTTTCTGAAAAAAAACTTTAACTAAATTACTTTTCAAAAATATAAAATTAGCGTTCACGAGAAACTTTCATTGAAACATTTAAAAGCTATGAACAAAATTTTTAAAAGCAAATAATATTAAGTACATATTTGTTAAAAAATGATATTATAAATTGTTTTTTGTTAATAATAAAATAGTAATAGTTTTAGAAGATAAGGTATATACGTTATATCAATTTAGTTTGAAAACTATTTACATTATATATCAGTTAAGTTGTTCAGAAGGTCAGACAATAGCTTACTATGTTTATAGAAACTGTCTTAAACACTAGAAATACATTAAAATAGATCTAAATAAACTTACAAGCATTGTAGAAAAGAATGGCCGTGTTTAAATACAAACTATTTATATTTTATTTATTTGGTAGATATAAGAAAAACGACGGCTTAAGATTTATTTAAATGTCCAGGGTATATTTGATCACCAATATCAATTGCAGGTTAAACTCTAAGCAAATGACCTAAAACAATGATCACAAAAGCAAAAGCGTATTTTAATTTTTAGTGTAAAAATGTAAAAAATCTTTTTTCTCTGAGTTCCGAATATTCTTTCATTTAACAAGTCAAAATCATCATGAAAATAAAAAGTTTCATTAAAAAATTTCACATATTTTCAAATTACACAACAAACTTAAGACGACTTAAATTACAATGGAAAAAATAAAGTAAAATATTTATTATTTGAATTTGTATTTTCAAATAAAATAAATTATTGGAAAATGATTTTTAAAAATCCAAAGAATTCACTACAACAATTTCCTCGAAAAAGTTCACAATTTTAGTAAATCCATCATTTAGTGATCAGTCACAGTTGAAGACTCTCGTGGATTTGATTAATGACTCTAATGTCTTCTACGGATGTCTTTCAGATATTGGAGAAGGAGCAGTTTTGTAGAAATACGATTTTCACTTATTTAATATTTTTCTAAAAAAAACATTTTTTTAATAAAAAGCTATTTCAACTGCACGTTCAAATGATATCGGTATTGGCAATCGGCAGGAAGAAGGGGCGAAGGGATTATTTGACAATAGTCATTTTGTTCTAAAACTTGACAACGGTACACAGGAACAAGTTCTGTTTGGTACCGGTTTGAACGGCTATTATTACCTGTTATTTTGGTATTATACTTACAATCATGTGTCGCTTCTACTGCATTTATATCGAAAAACTAGTAAATCAAAAAATTAATTTTTTATATCCATTCTTTATGCAGACAGAACTCTACAAAGTTTTAATTAAAAAAATGATTAAAAAAACATAAATATTCACAAAAAATTTAATATATATCTTGGTAATAAAAATTCAATTTAACAAATATATATAAAATAACAATAAAAACTAAATTTTATATTTATAAATTACAAAAATTGAAATCCATTGATTTCAAAATTAATATAAACTACTTATAATTTATAAGTAGATCTTTTTCAAATAATATTGTTCTGGAACTCCAAATTTTCCTTTTTTCCGCATTTAGGGACCTTAAAAAGTTTTTTGGATAAAATTTTCACATAATCGTTTATTGTCATCGAGAATGAGTAAGTGTGCCAAGTTGGAAGAAAATTGATTGAGTAAAAGGCCTACAATATATGTATGTAGAAAGTAAGCTAATAAAAAGAATGAAAAAACAAACAAATCTATGCTTGATTTTCGCTCCCATGAAATCGAAAACAGTATCGAATTAAATCTCATAATTTTACATTCTAACCATGCATCCATCTCACTGTTGTAGCATATCCCTTATATAGACCTAATTTGGTCAGGTGAAAATAGTTTTGTAATAAAAACATTACTCAGATATTTTAATCTCAACTAAAAATAATGAATCAATTCCAATTTCTGCGAACCTTAACCATGTTGACAGAAATATAATAAAGTGAATCTTTTTTAACTTCAAAATTATTTTAATGATCTTAATTTTGTAGTCCGTGTTTTTGATATATTCATCGAAGAAAATATCAAAAATCTCGATATCTGAATTGCATTTCCAACAGTAGTCCTGTTCGCATTTACACATTATATAGAACGAGCAATCGAGAACGCCGTTGCTTCATTCTATTCGCATATTTTCTATTTATATAATCACAGATTAAATTCGATTTCGATAATTAATAATAATAGAAATAAATATTGAGAATTTCCTTGCAACGGTAAATTAAATTTACATTTAATTGTCCAATTTGCCAAACCATATTGTCTAAATGGCATATTAAAACAAACACAAAGCAAATGAACATTAACCTCCTCAGACCCAGTGTTCATTGTAATGTACATAAATTTCAATCCTTCTTTCAAAGCCATTCCAAAGCTACTTGTGTCCTATTGTCCATACTGTATTTTCCAAAAATAAAGTGTTGAAAATTCCAAAGAAAAATTTTGCTTCGCATTTTACATATTTTACAAGAAAATTTTGAAAAATATTTTTTTCAATAAAAAATAAAAAGTCAAGTCTGAGGAGGTTAAATATTTACATATTTAAATGTCGTATTTGCTGTTTTTAACTGCCAACGACAGTATTTTATTAGCTAGGATGGTTAGTTAGGACTGGAAACAAATCCATACAAAATATAAAGTCCATTACTAATCATACAAAGACAATAATAATAATATAATTATACAAACAGTAAAAAGGTTTTTCACAAATTATAATATATAAATATATAAAGGATCAGTTCATTGTGTTAAAAATATATTTTCTGTTACCGTAAAGACGCGTTCACGAGGAACACTGGTCGCTGGTAAGGATAAATATTTTTTACACAGAAACCCTTAACAAGTTCGGGAATATTAATTTTAAAATCACAAAATATAAAGGCCAAAAATCAAAGTTATTATAATTATAAAATTATTTTTTAATATTTTAAAGTGTTAATCTTTCGGCAGTATTTGTTTATCTATTTATGGAGAAGTCTTCCTAACATATGTAACCTTACAGTAATTACATTTAAACTTACCTAAAAAGTACTGATTATAGGTTTATGAAATAATAATAAAGAAAATCCAAAATAATTGATAAAAAGATTTTAAATATCACAATTAATGTCCAATACCAATTTTTCACAATTTTAATAGCGCTTTTGACGTGCACAATGACTGTTTTATTCAAGTAATTATTAGTTGTAAATACATAAACATTGCTCCATTACTGTCCATTATTATATTAATATTTATATAAATCAAATATTGTCAAGAGAATATTACAAGACATCGATCAATCATACTTGATTATTCTTATCGCACTCGGTCCATTTAAAGGTGTAATCTGAAGCGACACAGCTCGGCCGGTCGATACAAGCAGTCGACCCGAGAACTGAAACAGAAACTCGTAAAGACTACATAGAGATTAAATAATAAAAGAGAAAAAGAAATAGAGATAAAATGATTTTCTCAAACGACATCGATAGCGGCAATGCAAGTAACAGTCAGCAGTAATAACCGTGAGTCACAGACATGTAAGCTCCAGCAACAATGGAATCATGCATGCCTGTGAGTGAGGGTGTGTCTCTGCCTTATGTGACGATGACTAGAGCATGACTGTTGCTCAACGTCTCATGTTGTCCCTGCTTAACACACACACACCAACTGCACCACGCTCTTAGTTGCTCCTGCTTGTTATCTATGCTTCTGCAGATAATTACTCCTCGGGCGCACACACACCCATTTCATATGGCACATGCGCTTGGTCTATTAGTCTGTAATGATGAAACATGCTTCCATTCATTTATCAAATCGGGTGCTATTCTCTTTTGCCTGATGAAGCAAGTGAAGGTCACGTTGCTTGCTTTGTCATCGCTATTGTTAGGAAAATAAAATGTTATTTGAATTTGAAGATTGTAAAAGGTCATTGCTAAAGTAGAGCAAATTATTCTGTTCTTCATGTTTTAGGTGTCAGATGTTTTTTTATTAATATAATGTTTTTTTTATTGATTTTGATGAAATTAATGTCACGAGTGGCTGAAAAATTACAAAATAAACTTTACAACTTCTTTTGTGTTGACCTAATCTGAAATTCGACTTAAAAGATTAAACAAAATTAACCAAGCAAAACATTCATTCAATGAAGTAATTTTTGTAAGGGTACTTACGTATTAATGCCATTGCAGCAAAAATTTTATGCTAATGAGCCAATCTATAGTTAAAATGGTTACCAGAAAAAACCCCACACGAAAAATGCCCACTTAAAAAAGCCCACTATGATAAAAGTCCATACCGAAAAAAGCCCAAATTGTAAATAAAATCAATGACAGTTTGTCCTACACCGTATTATAAAATAAAGTCATAGGTTCTATTGAATTATATTGTTAACTGTAATTATGAGGCACAACATTTAAGTTTCAAAAATTAAGTCTCGGAAATTAAAATTTTAAAAAATGAAAAATTAAAGTAAAATTTAGAAAAAATTAAAAATTTGAGTATATTTTAGAGAAAATTAATAATTTGAGTAAATTTTAGAAAAAAATTAGAAAAAATTAGAAAAAAATGAAAAAAAACAAGTATATTGATTTTATAGAAAAAAGTAAATAATTTTCTTATTTTACTAATTTTAACAAAATATAAATTTTAAAATTTATAATTATTTTATATACTCAACATAATTATAATTTTAATTTCGCTGATCGAGATTTAAATAATTATATATTATTTAAGATTAAAATCAAATTAAAAACTTTAAATTAAAGATTTTAAATTAAAAAAAATTGACATTTTCATTTTTTCTAAATTTTTCTTGAATTTTTCATAATTTCTAAAACGTACTCAAATTTTTAATATTTTCTAAATTTTACTTTAATTTTTCATTTTTTAAAATTTTAATTTCCGAGACTTTATTTTTGAAATTTAAATGTCGTGCCTCATAATTACAGTTAACAGTATAATTCAATAGAACCTATGACTTTATTTTATAATACGGTGTGGGACAAACTGTCCTTGATTTTATTTACAATTTGGGCTTTTTTAGGTGTGGGCTTTTATCATAGTGGACTTTTTCCTGGTTACCGTTAAATAGAGAATTTTCGTAGGATTAGGGCCATGGGTACTTACTATCCGCCCCACATATTTTCTCAGCACTTAAAATTCAGTACAAATCACCAATTTTTGCAGGGTGACGTTAATACGTAAATACGGTTGTAAGAAATAAACCACGCTTAGTAATCAAGAATTGGTGAAAAACTAAACAACGCAATATCTTGAATCCCTAACTAACTCTCAATGTCTAATATCTCATATAACTTTTCTTTTATAAATTTCGACCCCTACTCAAAGAATTTTAATGTCACATGTAACAGTAATTGTTAACCAACATTAATGAATCCCATTTCAATTCGTATTTGATCAATAAAAATGATAATATTTTGTTAAAAAAAGCAAATAATAATCGTACATGAATACTTATCTGGTGGGCAGTCTGAGCAACTTGCTGACCCTGAAACATTACTGTACTTATTCATCGGACATGGGGTACATTTACTGGACTTGACGCTACTATAATAACCAGCAGTACATTTTATGCAGTTCGATGAATAAATTGAATTGGTGATTTTGATATATCTAATCTTCACTGTACTTGTTTGTGATTCAATACCGGAAACCTCCCATTTTAATAGATTTTTCCCAGACTTTAATTTTATAGTGAGTCTTTTCCAATGTGAAAGATCTGTGGAATCAAGAAACTTCCTCGAGTCAAAGTCTCTTGTGTCGGTAGATGATGACTGGCAATTATCATTTGATATCTAAAACGAAAGTGATCCATTACGATTTATATTTTTCTATGATAATTAAACTTTGAAAATAATGTCTTAATAATTAGATGTAAAGCATAATAATTATTTTTATCTTTGAATACATGAAACGAGGTGATCGCCAGAATAATTTATGGGTTCAAAGCAATACCATCAATGACGTCGTTGTTCAAAAAATAAAAACAAGATCATAACTTTTGACAAATACCATTTTGAAATTGAATTAAACAAGAATTAGGAAATCAAAAAAAATTAATTTTATATATCCCTTCTTTATGCAGACAGAACTCTACTTTGCCAAAAAAGTTTTTAAAATTTAGAAAATTTTAATTAAAAACACATTTAAAATTAATATAAACTACTTATAATTTATAAGTAGATATTTTGCAATTAATATTGTTCGGGAACTCCGAATTTTCCGTTTTTTTCCCATTTCGGGATCTTAAAAAGTTTTTTAAAAAAAATTAAGTAAATTCATTGTCGACTCAGACAGTGATGATTCGCTTGTTGAATCGAGTTCCGATAAATCCGATCGAAAATTATCGAGAAATAACTCGAATGAAATCAAAGCGTCTTCATCGATCATTCCTGACAACCGAATCATATCTCAATCAAATCAAATTGATAAACCGCGTCGGAGAACGATCAACGAATTTCTACTGGAAACGAGCACAATATGCGATTTGAAGTCGGCAATTGAACAATATTTGGCGACAAAATTGTGGAAGAGCTTGTTTCAAATTGTCGCTTTGATTCGCAGACGGAGAAATTATGCAATTGTGATATTCAGTCCCAAGAAACTCGCCAACAGTTCTCCACGCTATATTCGTGTGATAGATGTGATTCCAGTTAATTATGAAACTAAAATAAGTAACGATCTAACTTGATCCAGTATTGGCGCGATACAACCAGCAGTCTTAACCGGTGAAGATTTTTCTGTAAATCAATTCGATCCGATTTCAAATCCAATTGATTATCAACACCCAATCAATCAATCGAATATGAAAGAATATCATTTAAGCTTCAAGGAAAACGAAGTCTTTACAAGTTTTAATTGGCTGCAAAAATTGAGGGATGAAGCGGAATCATCGTCCG
>MQRK01043579.1:0-11292 GCA_001938485.1 Girardia tigrina | reverse complement strand
TTATTATTGAGTGATATTATCATTATTAATAATAAAAATAATACAAAACAAAAATAATTAATAAAAATAATTACAAAAAATAACGTTACCAAATATTATCTGAAAAAGATATTACCTGCCAAAATTTTTTATTATTAAATGGATACTGGATAAGGTAGATACTGTGAAATCCAAGTTAAAACAAGTTTTCATTATTAACGATTGGACCTCACAGTATAGTCGTATGTTAGGTTGTTGCTATGTTGTGTGTTTTTGTTTTTTTCTATAATTGTAGGTTTGTTTGTTATGCATGTTAGTTTTTCTAGTGGTGATTTCATGTTTTTTTCGTCCGGTCTTATTCTCAGTGCTAATAGTGTCTCGTTAAGATTGTTGAGCCAGTTTCTATCGTCTCCTTTTGTTCTGATTGTTTCTTTTAAAGTTCAGTGAAATCTTTCTATCTTACCATTGGATTGAGGATTGTACGACGTTGTTCGTTGTTTGTTTATATTATATTTCTTGCACAGTGTTTTAAACAGTTCAAATTCAAATTGTGTACCCTGGTCGATGATTATGTGTTTTGGTGGACCATATCTAGTTATCCATTCGTTTTCAATTTTATTAGCTACTGTTTCAGCGGATATATTTTTCAATGGAATTGCTTCTATCCAGTTGGTTTTACGATCTATTAGTGTAAGCATGTATTTATAGTTTTATTTTGGGGGTAACGGTCCAACCAAGTCTGTGTGAATCGTTTCCATTTTATCATTGTCTGGATATTTTATGAGTTCTAGTTTTGGTTTTTTTGTTATTTTGTTTAGGTTGCAGGTTATACATTTTTTTTAAACTTTTTATGTTTTTTCTCATGTTTGGCCATATTGCTTGTGTGTATTTTTACAATTTATTATGATTGTTTATTAATGTAAAGCAAAGTGGTTCTGTGTCCGTAATGGCCAATATTATGTATTCTTTTAATACATTCTTCTTGTAAATCTTTTGGTATGAGAGGTCTCAAATTCCCGTTGATACTATTGTCGTAGTATATTCCTTCAATTTGTATATTTTTTATAGATTTATTATTTTTTTGTTTCGTTTGTGATGTCTTCTTGTTTGTTTCTGAGTTCTTCTATTGAGATTATTGGGTTGAATATTATCTGGTTGATGTTAGCTCTTGATAGGTAGTCTGCCACTATGTTCGACACTCCTGAGATGCGAACTATTTCACATTGGAATTATGATATATAATTAATTTGTCGTGGGCTTGGTTCTTTTAACCTGAACATATTGCATAGTTATTTATGGTCACTAAATAGTGTAAAATGTCTATTTTCTAGCACGTCTTTGAAATGTTTGATGCTATTATGTATTGCTAAAAGTTCTTGGTCATATGTTGAGTATTTGATTTCTGGTGTTTTTAATTTTTGTGAATAGAAACCTAATGGGCTTTGTTTGTTGTCGATCTTTTGTTCTAGCACTGCTCCGATTGCTATGTTTGAAGCATCGGTTGTTAGAATTATTTCACTGTTTTCTTGTAGCATTTCTAGTTCTGTTATTTTATTTATTTCTTTTATTTTTTTGAATTGTTTTTCAAGTAGATCATTCTATTTAAATGTTTCTGTTTTTATTTTATTTTTATTACTTCACTGAAGTCTGCTAGTAGTTCTGAACAGTGAGGGATGCATTGGTGGTAAAAGTTTATCATCCCTACAAATCTTCTAATTTCTCTTAAGTTTTTCGGTTTTTCAAGTTTTGTTATGTTGAATATCTTTTCCGGAATCGATTCTATTAGTTTTTCACTAATCAGGTAGCCTATGAATGATATTTTCTCGTTTAGGAATTTGCATTTTTGTGTTTATTTTTAGTTCGTTTTTGTGTAATAGTTGGAAAACGTTTTCAATATATCGCATAAGCGTTCTTTTTCGTTCTTGCTTCCTATTAGTATGTCATCTAGGTATATGATGTATTTCTAGTGTTCATGAATATATTATTCATTGGGCATTGAAATGTGACAGCTGCGTTTTTCAATCCAAAAGGCATCATGTTATACTAGTATAGTCCGAATGGAGTTGTTGTGGCAGTTTTCTTAATATCATCTTTGTTCATTGGAATTTGATGATAAGCTTTTTCAAGATCTACTTTGCTGAATATTTTGGCCTGCTTGAGTTTTGTGGTTATGTCTTTGATGAGTTGAAGCGGATAGGAATCACTGATGGTGATAGCCTTAAGTTGCCTATAATCACCGCAGCATCTCCATTCGCCATTTACTTTTTTCTTCATCATAAGTGCTGAAGACCAGTTTGATTTCGATGGAGCTATGATTTTTGTTTCCTGTAATTCGTTGGATTTTCTTTGCTGCCTCGAATTTTTCTGGTGTTAGTTGTCTTGTTTTAGCATGTGTTGGTAGTCCGTTTGTGATAATTGCATGTTCCACTTTCAGTTTTGTTTCTATCGTGTTTATTTTATGTTTTATTTCTGGGTATTTTGCAAGTATTGCTTTGATATTTGGATTTATTGTTGTGTTTTTTACTTCTTTTCCTTCATTTTTGATTTGTGAGCAATTGTTTTGTTTAATTATGTGGTCATTCATTGTAAGTATTTGTCTTTAGATATATTTTCCTGAATTATGGAAGTTCCTTGTTTTAAATGTTTTATTAATTTTGTTGTTTGGGTTTGTTTTGTTTGTTCTCATGTGTAAGTTGGTTGTGCTTGTTTTGTTGTGTATATTTTTTGAGTTTGTTTTGTAGAATAGATTTTTTGTGTTTGGTTTGTTGTATAGATTTGTTGTGTTTGTTTTGCTGCGTAGATTTGTTGTGTTTGATTTACTTGTTTTAACGTTTCTTAAATTGATTTCTCTTTTGTTTAGTATGTTTATTGTACCTATTTTGTTTGATTTTGTGCTGTGTAAATTGATGTCTGTTTTGTTTTCTAAATTATCTATTTTTTTGGTTTTGTAAACAACTGCAAGGTTGTAATGGGTTAAAAAATCAGCTCCAAGAATAGAATTTGTCACGTTTGCTATTATGAATGTCCAGTTGTAAATTTTGTCGTTGATGTTTATTTCGAGGTTTTGTTTTCCGGCTGTTTTAATTTGGCTTCCGTTTGCGGCGAATAACGTTGTGTTTGTAGAATTTTCAGTATCTGAGTTAACAGTATTGAACGGTAATAACGAAACAATAGATCCTGCATCAACAAGAAATTTGTGAGAACAGTTTGAGGGCTGCAACGTGAATTTTGTTTGTATTTCACCTGTCCTTGGTGCTGAATATGGTGACTGTTTGTGTTTAAATTGTTGAAATTACATGGGCTTTAGCAGTGGTATG
The DNA here is from genome assembly GCA_001938485.1 of Girardia tigrina. Taxonomy (NCBI): domain Eukaryota; kingdom Metazoa; phylum Platyhelminthes; order Tricladida; family Dugesiidae; genus Girardia; species Girardia tigrina. The sequence goes on along the minus strand of MQRK01043579.1, from coordinate 7,996 downwards.
CTTGATCACTGAATTTTTCGTGGTACCAGCATAGATTGTTTTCGTTATTGTTTGGTGTAGAGTTTGTGTTCGGTTTTTTTATTAATCATTTTTTGTTTGTGGTTTGATTTGTTTGTATTTATTTCGAGGTTATTTAGTCTGTTTTCTAGATTTTTGAACTGAGTGTTGAATTTTTCGAGTTTTATGTTAATGTCTGTTAGTATATTTTGGTTTTCGTTGGTCTCATTTTTGTTTTTGTTATTGATGTGGTTGATTTCGAGGTTTGCTTCTGCAAAAATTCTGTCTGCGAGTGCTGCTAGTTCTTCTCTGGAATCTGTTGTTGTCGTTGCTAATTGTATTCTAATTTTGTCTGGTAATGATCTTAAGAAAAAAGGCTTTTGTAATTTCTGAGTTTCCTGCAATTTGATTTAATTTTTTGTTTAAGGCTTCTGTATAATTCTGAGGGTTTTCGATCGCCTAAATGTCTATCTTTAATGCAGCTATTTAGGATATTATGTTTGTATTTGTAAATTTTTCATTTATTGTTTTTCTAAGTAAGTCGAGTGGTTTCTGTGATTTTTTAAGTTGTTTAATTTCGTTAGTTATTTTTTTAATTATTTTAGCTGGTAATTTGATAATGATGGCACAGCTTATTTCATGTTCTTCATGAATGTCTTCAAGGTGTGCTATATTTACTGCTGTGTTAAACCATGTAATGGGTGTGTTGTTGTCTTCAATAAAATAATCTGGTATGTATATAGTTTTATTGATTCTTTGTGTATAGGTTTTTTCGTATGTTGAATTACTATTTCTATCATTGCAGTCGTTGAATTTGTTCTGTGATTGTGGTGTATCTTGGTTGTTTGTTTTATATGGGCTTTGTTTTGGAATTGTTGTATTTTTTCTTTTATATTTCTTTTGTCTGAACATCTTTGTTTTGGAATACTTTTGTTTGTAATTTTGTTATTGTTGTTGTGAATTCTGTGTTATGTGTTGTATATGTGTGTGGTTGTGTAAGTATGTGTTGGTGGTGGGTTCGTTTGTTTCTGATACCAATTTTGTAAAAAAGAAACAATCCGGGGAAATTACAATTGTTTCCTTTTACAATTTATTATGATTGTTTATTAATGCAAAGCAAACAGAAGTTTGACAACTATTTGTTGTGTGTTTATTTTTTGACCAAAATAATTTATTGTTGTCGATAAAGAGAAAACTTTTGCTCAGCAATTAGTTGGCAAGAGGTAATTCTTTGATTAACAAAATTAACTAATAGTAGATCAAAGAATTCTCTCAATAATTTAACAAATGATAAAATAGTCAAAAGATAATATCTGTTCGAACGATAACAAATATATATATATATATATATATATATTGTTCAATAAGATAATTATTAATATAATTATCTTGTTTGTTTAATTATATAATTTAATATAAATTTTATTCTTTTCTGTTTTCTTTGTTTCTGTTTTTCTTTGTTTCTGTTTTCTTCTTCTAGATCAAACAAATAGACTTACTTAATGAAGGTAATGTATAAAAACTAAAAAGTTAAATAACATTTTAATTACTTCACCGTTAACATACATAGTTTAAGTAAGGCATATTGTTTATTGTTTTGCTAATAAACATTTAGTTATTCATTTATCGTAAAATAATACTAAATACATACGAATTATTTCAGAATATAAATTACAAATATTTTCTAAACGTTATTTTTAACTATGTAAACTACAAAAATATTTCAAGATATAATTGAAACAAACTCATTGTAATAATCATTTATTAAAATGCAAAGAAATTTTAACAATTGTTTGTGACATTCTTGAATTAAAACACCCTAACTAGTCATCCAAATAACGTTTATGAAGAATGCAATGATATAAATCTAAACTATATAAAAAGTATAAAATTTGTAAAATTATGTTCTTAATTAAAACTAATTTATTTAATAGTTAAATATTTTTCATTTAACTTTTTATTGAAAATAATTTAATAAAACTGAATAGACTTATTATATACGCTACCTTGTAATTATTTTTAAGACAGAAAATTAATTAAAAAATACCTTAAAATTTTAAGTCATCTCGGAAAATTGATAATAATTAAAATGATAATTTAAGAATAAATTAAAACTGCAATGAATACTGATTACTAAGGGAATTCAAAAATAGATGAAATTGAGAATCTCAGTTTTAAGTGTTTGTTCATCTTTTATTATTAGTTAAACATCAAATATATCTATTATGATAAACAGCAAATTATCAACGCCAACGACATGGAAAACGATGTATTTATTTTACTACAGCACAAAACACTTTCAAGATCACTCGCATTTTCAGTTTAGTTAAACAATCATGATTGTCTCAATTTAATTTCCTTAACCCTTCGTAACATGGTGTGACTTTTGTAACAAACCGTTGTAACTCTTACGGGATCTCTAACTATTAACATATCACATTTTAAATCACTGTTGCGTATCTGTTACACACCGATCTATACAACAATATAAATTTTATATAAAATGTGATATGTTAATACTTAGAGATCCTGTAAGAGTTACAACGGTTTCTTACAGAAGTGTCACACCATGCTACGAAGGGTTAATCCTTTTCCTCATCATACGCCCTTGTGATGTCACCATCATCAATGACGAAGTCATTGAAACATCTAGGAACACGACAAACTCATCTTGATCGGTCTGCTGCCAGCTCTGAAACCGGCTTACTCTCTTTCTCGTCGTCCGACGTCATACGGAAGACATTTTAGTATTTTAAACCAAACAAATTTTGAAGTCATCTTTATCGATAAAAAAACTAATGGAGTCTCATAAATTCAAAATACAAATTGCGCCTAATATCTTCATTTACTGCGAATAAACAAAAAAACAATTTTCCAATATTTAAAATCGACTATTTTAATACAAGTTTTAAAATAACATCGACAAATTCACGGCTTTCTTGTTGCAATATATCCACATATACAGTATACTGTTGTTACATCGAGATAAATCATGTCTTTATGCAGATTTCCAAAAACTAGTCAAAAATACTAAACTGTCGTTGGAGGTTCAACTTTTCTATTTAAGAAATTGACAAATAATCATAATAACGACTATATACAAAATATTTATACATTTTCCATCGGAAAAGAATAAAAGTCGAGCACAAATATCAAAAAAATCATTGTTCCTATTTTTTCAATAAATTTCATACCAAACTAATGCATTCTTGTCATTCACACGTTGCAAGGCACCAAATATAAAATTTTACTACCATTATAATTTTTTTTATCTTAATTAGATTACAATTCTAATTAATTACAATTGATTAAATTAATTAATTTAATTAAATTAAACTTAATTGATTACAATTCTAAATAATGTTCCGTTCGTAATATGTTACCATATCAGCTCCCTTCGACGAATGCGGAGCATAAAACAAGAATGTAATAATAACAGCCAATCTCTGCGTTCTAGTCGTGTTGGCGAATCTGGTTTCTGACCGATTCTGCGAATGCATACCCCAGGGGTTATACTGTCACACCGAGGCTTCGGGTTGTGGATTGACGTGTTGAATGCAGTATCGAAGTTGGGTTGACTATGATTGCTGCACGGGAAGGACTATGACAATCACGTGATCGTGTGCGTGTCGTTCTAGTAATTGGTGGAACGTTGATTGGTGTGGTAGACGAACTAGTTCTGGCATTGTCTACTGATGTTGAAGGCAATATTGCAAGGAGTACTGTTGTGGCGTCAGTCTTTGGTACCGAAGTGGCAACACGTGATGGGATTTGGACTTGTGTTTCCGGCGGTAATTGTGGTGGCTCCATAATCACTAAAGGCGTGCACGGTATTTGAACGCGTGGAGCTTCATAAAAGGAAACGTGATTTTTAGGCGTGAAAACTGGGGATCCACCAGTCGCATCTGATGAGATTCCGAATGCGGGCTTCAGACATGCGAGGTTGATGGTCTCCTCGACACCGTTGATTTCTACACGTGCGACATTGTCCTTGATGGAGCGTAAAGGAAAAGGACATTGATATCGTGGTTTGAGGTTTGACTCCCTGATTGCCCGTATCCATACATGCGTTGCGTGTTCAAAAATTTGGTGATATAAGGTTTATACGCGTGCGATGCTGAAAAAAGAGGGTTTGAATCGATCGATAGAAAATGATCTCTTGCAGCAGCGAGTTCAGCTAATGTTGGCTCTGTGTTGAAATCTACTAGTTGATTTGGTAAGGAAATTGAAACGCCAAAAAGCAGTTGGGCTGGCGAACATCCTGCAGTTTTTGACGGTGTGTTTCTCCAGGCCATCAACACGAAGGGGAGCGCAGTATGCCACTGATAAAAAGAATAGCTAAACTAGTTTTGAGTGTTCTGTGAAAACGCTCAAGCATTCCATTTGTTTGTGGATGATAGGAAGTTGTGAGGAGGTGCTTGTTGTTTAAGTGTCTAACCAGGGAATTGAACAAGTCTGATTCGAACTGGGCACCTCGGTCGGAGATTATAGATTGCGGAACTCCGTATCTTGCGATCCTATGTTGAATGACATTTTTAGCTATGGTCTCTGCGGTAATGTTTCTGACAGGGACCACCTCGAATCATCGAGTTTTGTGATCGATCATGGTTAAGAGATAGGTATACCCTTGTGATGGTGGGAGTGGACCGACGAGGTTGAAATGGACCGTATCAAAACGGTTACCGGTTGGGAAATGCATGAGTGGTGGCTTTTGAATTTCTGACAATCGAAACATTCAGCTACCCAATTCTTGACATCTTTGTACATCCTTGGTCAAATGACATGTGTCTTGAGGAGTTCAAATGATGCAGAGAATCCAGGGTGATGTATGTTGTGGATAGCTGTGAACGCTAGTTTGCGCAAAGATTGACCAAGTATTGGTCGTAAGGTACCAGAGAGTGAGGAATCAAAGTGAATTACGTCACTGAGGAGATAGTGGTCTTTAAATATTGATATTTCGTCAGTTGTGGGTGGATTGCCTAATAATTGTTGAGTAGAAAATAATGTACCATGAGTGATTGCATGGCATCTGAACAAGCAATCAGCGATAATATTTTCTTTACCAGCTATGTGCTGAATTTGACAAGAAAATTGGGAAAGGAAATTTATTTGCCGCTGTTGGCGTAGAGACGGATCTCGCATTGTCAAAAGATGCAGCAAGGGCTTGTGATCCGTAAAAATAGTAAACGACCTGCCATCCAATAAGTATTTTAAATGCTTTATAGCCAAAAAGATAGCAGTAAGTTCCCAATCGAAAGCAAAATACTTCTATTGTGAGGCATCAAACTTCTTACTGAAAAATTCCAAAGGTTCCGAATCTCCGTTGTTGATTTGATGAAGCGCTGCTCCCGCAGCGAAATTAGAGGCATCCGTCGTGAGAGTAAGAGGGAGACCGGCCTTTGGAAAAGAAAGTGTTGTCATAGACTGTAAAGCCTTCTTGGCGTTCTCAAAAGAAAATAGGGTGGATTCATTCTTGACTGCTAAGTCTACGATGATATCATCTATAGATGAATCTGTAGCATCTTCCACCTGTGGGTTGCTTGATAATACAAACTTAGTTACTGCCGCCATGAATTTTGGCGTCACGTTTAGGCCAAAACCGAGACTGGTCACACATATACATTTCTTTGAACCGAACAACCTGAAACTTCCACAACTACCACAATACGTGTAATTGAAAATCTATGCAAGTAAAGAAAAAACAGATTTTTTGAACTTAGATAGAAAGAAAGCTGAATCATGCTGGATCTAAAAATACAAGACATAGGGGTTATTCGTTACCCTATATTCATATTTTTTACGACCTGTTCATAACATATTGAAAGAACTGGATGCCCAAAAAACTGATTACCGGTCTGGGATGGCTCGTAATAGATTACAAAAAGACCACCATCTTACTTTTGAGAGTTATGATATTTTCACTGAAATGCTTATGAATTGATTTATGGTGGAATGACGAGCTCCGCGCACTTTCGACAAATAATGATAATCATACGAAAATAAATAAGTAAAAAATTAAACAGTATGTAACAATCGTTTTTTGATAATCAAAAAATCGATATTTATAACTTAGATTTTGTTCACGTTGCTGTCTTTTAAGTCGCTTTTCAAAATTGTGTTATTTTTGTTTATTTAAACAAAAACATTTTCTCTAAAATTTTTGTTAATTATTTTTATTAATTTATTTTTATTTTGAATATTTACATTTTCAAAATCGTTTATACTTGACACTCCAATTTTCTTTTGAAGATTATTTAGTTTTATTACGGATAAATACTCAGTAATACTGACTAAAAAAGTACATTTTCTGTATTATTACTACTCCAGCTCAAAAGTCATCGGACACCTGATTTTTTTAAACACCTTTTTAAATTAATGAATATAAAATATGAACCAATTTGTATCTTTTATTATAAAATAAAAGTTTATGTATAATTTCAACCCAGTTTAAGAATAATTAACCGATAAAAACTTTATAAAAATGTATTTCAATCTGAAAACATTTTGTAAAATGCTTGATACCGATCAAGATATTGAGTTTTCTCTCAGTCCCAACTATTTTAATTTAAAATATTTCTAGTCTATGACACTGGAAACTAGAATGGTATTCGTTATGTGGTTGTTTATAAATATTTAAATTCCAACTCCAAACACGCTGAGAATAGATTTTTGTAATTCACACGCAACCGAGGGACCTCTTACCAGCGTCACAGCCATGCAACTTCAGTGACTCTGCGATCAGTGGGAATTATTTATAAAGATTGCTCTTTTCACTCATTTGGCTTTGGTGTCTGCCTTAATAAACAATTCAATGATTTTCAGTTCATTTTTGATACATTAAAAAGTGATGTACTTAAAGTATACAAAATTATTATATAAACTATCAGTTTTAATTGTTAATGTCACCGAATCTATCAAAAATGAATTTGTTTAGGCGTTCGATCAATATCGGACAAGAATAATGTGTTGAGCCAATGTGATTTGCAATTTTAGATGATTCAACACACAATGGCAAAGTTAAAATGATTATTTTTTTATTTTCACCAGAATAAGTTTCCCATGAATATTAACCTGTCAATCTGAGTATAAAAGATGTTGATACCTTTAACATCGTGTTTTTAAGAGACATGACTTAAACATTAGAGTGGGTCGAAAAATTTTTTTTCTCCAAACATGCCTAAAAAGTTGTGCTTATACTAGAAAATGAAATATCCGTGCAAAAGACTGCTGTTTAAAAGGGTTTACAGGTCCCAACTTTTGTTTGTATGTATTAGTACTATCCCAGTAAAAATGCTCGCACACGTGCCATTGTAAATTCATCCTGCAAGCAGTCACACGCTTGCAGAAACACCATTTTTGACATACTCTATTCACAAGTCCAAGCTAACGCGTGCATGTATAGAGAGAGGTTAATTCACGGAAGCATGTGAGCGTGAAATTTTTTACGGGGATAATGTATTCGACATTGATTTTCCTTACACAGTAATTCCTTTTGGCTAGCAATGGCGACTCCCGCTTATCAATATCAGTGTCAAAGTCTGTATTATCAATGTCCAACGGAATTTGTTGCCAACTGTTGCGTTTATGGACTTTAGACCATTGTATGTCTCTCACATTATGGCTAGCGGCTAGTGATTAACCAAAAGTAACACAGAGAGAGAGAGAGAATACGTCTTTTCCTAAACAAGAGTATAATTTAATGACAACTTCACTCTACGAGGCAGCCCAGTGAAAAAAATCCGTCTCACATGCTGCTGCTTAGGAATGAATGAATAAACAGACACCTTCACACAAGAACTCACAAAGACAATTTCTTCTGAACAATACTAACACACGCACTACAGTCAACACATAATCCACATGGATACTACTAGTCAGTTTAAACTCAGATAATTTAATTTGTTTCGATTGGATGTCAAGTGTTTGCTGGACCTAATTAAAAAAGTTAACTTGATGATTCACTTTTATTTTGCCAGAGCTGAGTACAGAAGAGCAGTTA
>MQRK01043484.1:0-12650 GCA_001938485.1 Girardia tigrina | reverse complement strand
CCTAGCGCGTAACTCCTCCAGACGCTTTACTGCCACTGTGTACTGTCAGATCATTAATAATTTATAGTGCTACAATTCATGTTCCAGTTCTGTATTTCCTCTCATCCTCCAGAGAAAGAATTGCTTACTTATGTTATTCATAATCAGATAATTTTTTTAGTTGTCACTTAACAAAACTTCTCACAGCCATAAACATTATATAGTTGATTTTTGACGATTAAAGGTCGTTTAAATTTTAATATTGATTTTGTTAGAATAATTTAACAATGGAAATAGACTATGGTTATTTTAAAAATAATAAAGTAACAAAGAAAAGAAGCTTGGATTGTCTTAAAAAGACGGGTTAATACTTAACCAGATGATGTTATTTCATTTCTTTAAACATTATTTAGTTGACGATCATTTAAGAAAGTTAGGAATTTCGTTAAAATATCGTTTGATAAATGCATCATATAACGACTCAAATACATGCTCACCGTTAATGTTTCAAGCCATTTGATTGAATTCAATGATGTTACATTTATAAAAATAAGAACAACTCCCTTGGTTCGAATTATGGAAGATAGCTATAATTTTAGTATTTTAGTAATTATTTCTAGTCTTTTTGGTTGTTAAAACATACAATAAAAACTTCTTTATCTATACTTATATGTAGACATATGAGACATATATAACTGAATTATGCAGAACTGGTTTTGACAAACTTGAATTGAGGTTAATTGTGCTCACAGAATACCGAATATTTTTATAATTATTATCAGGCAGTGAGAACAGCCGCTGAATAGACAATTGGCATTACAGATAGTGATAAAATTTGGGTAATTAATGATAGATAATGATAATGCATAATCTTATAGATAATTACATGATTGAATAATCTTCTTGGGATGATACGTAATTGTTATAAAATTTCACAACTTCATGACCCTATGATTTAAGGGGCTCATCAATGACAGCCTGATCGAATTCTTTCATCTCTACAAGATTATCCATAACACTATTGCTATCGGATTTAATTGTTCAAATGTTATCTTGAGGATCGGCGTTATCATCAGTCTGTTCGTCCCATGGCACAAGCCATTTTTATGGTCCACTGTGTCGAAGAATATTTGATGCTCGGTATTGAACATGCAACATCAATATTGTATATTTTCTTCAGCATGATCTTCAGATTTGAAAAAATACTGATACTGCCTTTCTCGCATACTCTACCTGGAGGGTAAGAAGCAACACAGGAGTTTCTGGAATGGTCATTTGACAAACATCAGCCTCGGACTTGTATTGTTCTTAGTTTTTGATATTTTATACGGGCCATGTTTTCTCTGGTGCCATGTGAACAATTGACTTATTAAAAAGATAATCTTTTCTCCAGGGACAAATTTACCTATGCATTCGATTTTGAAATGGGACATAATAGTATCTATGTCCCATCTACATGAATTTCATAATTTATATGCTGAGTGATTTGTTCGGCAACATTAAGACTTATAATAGACAGAATGTTATTGAGTATTTACGAGGTATATCTTACAAATAAAATACTTGTTTATTGTGTTTTTAATACATTTTTATTCCATGCTTTTTATTTGTGTATTAATTAATTATTTTTAGCCAGTTGACTGACGCCATGTTGAAATCGTTCACTCGATTGTGTCCGTCTTTAATTAACTGCGGTATATAAGTTTCCATTAGGATTTTGAATAGCTACCTTGTAATAAATGACCGCGTCGATCGCATCATTAATAAAGTACTAAGCTTATAGATGTCTCTGTGAGGAATATTTTAAATTGTTTGAATGTGCGAATGTACTGATGCTATATGTTGATTTAAGTATGTTGAATTTAGAATGGTGATTCACCACCCAGATGGAAATTGGTATTTTTTAAATTTAAAGTGAATAACTATTCGAACAAAATTAAAATAATCATTTTTATAAGTTCATATTATTTAATTTAACAATTAAAATTAAGTTTAATATTTTTTAATAAAATTTAAATTAAATGCATTTTTAATAATTTGATGACATTTTTATTATTTTGGCATATATTGAGAAATGGTAAAAAATATTATTTTTAATTAATAATTTTTAGAGGTTAAATATTTTAAAAAAATGACTTAGAAAAATTATTCGAATAATCATGATTAAAAATAGAAATAAGAAAACCAATTAGAATAATGACAAACGATGAAAGACTTTATGAGAGTCATTAATGACTCTAAATGTAATTGCAATAAAGATTCAAACGAGACTTGTCTAAATGTTCTTAATAGTTTCATAGGCACGCACAAGAGATCACTTCATTTATTGATGAGAACAAAGACACAAACTGTTAGTGATTATTCTTATTAATGCTTCATTGGTGAAATATGCAATGTATTTCCTATAAAAAAGCAACATAGATTTCAGTTGTTTCTTTGTTTTTATTCTTTTGGTACACTTCAGCGCTTCCTCGCGTGTTTAACGTTTCTTCTGAAACAGCTGGACTAACCTTATGAAAGTGAGATCTGCATATGAATTTTATGACTTATTAGTTCTTTTTACATTAATAACATTTGTTTTGTCTTTGAAACACATTAGTCTCAATTATCTTATTCGGGAATGTATTATTATTCAATGACCCGCTGTTATTTAAAATTCCTAATGACAAGAAGAGAATGTAAAATTATTTTCTTTTCTCTGTGAATAGCGAGAATCACAAAACTGGAGCATTAATTCAATCAATGATTTAATTGTTTTAAACAAAAGGAACAGAGACCAGTTTCATTTGAATAATCGTTTATTAATTCAGTAAAATTCACATATGACCCGTATGTTATTCTCCATGATGTTCTGTTGCAGATTTTAATGATTTCATGAACGATTATTCGAATAATATTTTTATTTATTCGTCATTAATTGATAATTACTTCTTGATGTAAATTCTCCATCGTCTCATTATCTAATTCCGCTTGTCTTTTACGTTTGGCTTTTTCCAGTTTAATTCTCTTATAGTTATCATCTTGTACTTTTTCTGTTTATTCACCGAAAAATATTTCTTTTAGTTTATTATGATAGAAAATCGAGATAAATTTTCTCAAATTGCGTTTGTCAACGCAACTACAAATAAAACTTGGTCTTTGTAATTTCATTCAAATTAGTATGAAGAAATTATATATATAATATTATGTCATATAATAATAAATAATTATAAATAAGATAATAATAAATAATATATTATATTAATTAATATTTTTCGATAAAAAATACATTTATTTTATTGTTTTACTTTTCCTTTCTCTCAAAAAAATCGAAAAGAAATTATTTCTTCGAATAAATAAAAATCCTTTATATAAAAAAATAAATAAATTATTAGTAAAAACCATCATAACTTTTAATTCTTTTCGCAATTTTTCTTTAACGAAACACATTTTTGAAATAATTTTAAAAAAAGATTCGAACAATTAATTTAATTGTTTTAAAAAGAAAATATAAACATCATTTTAAAATATATTTTATGATAATATGTTTCAACAGTTTTTTAAAATCATATTCAGATCAATCATTTGAAACTTACCTCTTACATATGTGAAAGGGATGGTTATATTCTATTACTATTAAATAATAATGAACATTAAAAAATTATAATTATTAATTTTAAATAAAAAACAATAAAGTTAAAAATAATTCTAAATATTAACGGCTAATATACAGGGTGATTATAAAGTAACTACCGGGTTTTAAACTGCAATAACTTTTGAATTATATTGTATTTTTAATTATAAAGATATCTAGAAGCTTATTCTTTAAAATTTAATTAAAAGTACATTTTGTTTAAATGTATTAATTGTTGTTATTGTTTTAAGCGTAAGATTCAAAATGGATGTAAATCAGCGTGTAAAAATTTTCATTTTATTTGCGAAGCATGAGTCAGTGACTTTAGTAAGAAGAGAACTTCAAAGACTTAAATGGAAAACATTCCAACCGAAAAAAGTATTAGAAGCATCTTCAAAAAGTTTGAAGAAACAGGAAGCGTTCTAAATGCCCCAAAATCTGGAAGACCACCAATTGATGATGAAAAGAAAAATGAGATAGCAGAACATTTTAAGCAAGAACCCCAGACTTCTATCAGGAAATCGTTGTCAACTCTGAATTGCTCTCACGGAACTGTTCAAAAAGTATTACCAAACGACTTTAAAATGTTCTCCTACAGAATTCAAGCCACGCAACTTTTGTATGAAGAAGATTGCGCTCTTAGACGTATTATGTGTGAAACGTTAATTCAATCGATAGATCCTGATTAAAAATTTCTTAGTAACCTGACATTCTCAACTTTCCATCTTAACGGCATTGTAAACAGAAATAACTGTCGCATTTTGGGCACGGAAACACCAACCGAAACATAACAGAGGTCACAGGCTAGTGAAAAAGTTAACGTTGGGATGGGGTTGTCTTCAAATCGTGTTTATGGGCCCTTTTTTATTAAAGGAAACATAACAGCGGCGCTTTACCTGGATATGTTAAAAAGTTGCTTTATGCCATCGTTATCAAAAACATACAAACGGAAAGCTGTGTTCCAGCAAGATAGAGTACCTGCACATTATTCACTGATTATGCGACAATTTCTGGATGAAGTGTTTCCACAACGTTGGCTTGGACGATGTATGACCGGCCAGGTCACCTGATTTGACACCACTCGATTTTTGGGGGGGGCGTATTTGAAGAAGGAAGTGTATAAGAGAAAACCAGAAACGATTCATCAACTTAAAGATTTTATTTGTCAAGAAGTGGCAAAAGTATATGGTGAAATGTGCCAAAATGCCATTAAGTCTTTTCATGGACACCTTAAACATTGTATTGATGTCGATAGTTATTCTATTGAATATTATTAAATTTTAATAAATGCTTTTTTGTTATTTAAAACCATTTTTTCATAATGTTTTGCCAAAAGAAGTTATTGCAGTTTAAAACCCGGTAGTTACCTTATGATCACCCTGTATATATATATATATATATATATATATATATCCAAATCCCAATAATAACTTATTAATAATAATTAATATTAATAATTGGTATTAATAATCAAAATAAATAATTTAAATATAAAATAAAATTTATTTAAAAACAATAAATAAATTATATAATTATAATTAAGTATTTATCATTATTAATGTATGATAATATTTTTTAATTTTATAAATATTTTAATTATTTATCAAGTTAAAAAATAATTAAAATAAAAATAAATAATTATTATAATAAATAATAATAACAAATAATAATTAATTTAATAATAATAAATTAGAATAATAATTAATTAATTACAAACAAAAACAATAAAATTAAAAAACTCTAAATGTCTAAAAATGAATCATTTATATCATTAAAAATAATAACTTTTGTGAGAAATATTTGTGACATCAATATCAGAAATCATTTAACTCAAATTATATCTTTATTATAAAACAACATTCAAACAAATTTTCCAACTATTTCTTTAATTAATAATTAATCCACTGATCTCTATTCTCAAATAATTTTTCATCCATCAAATCAAAAATAACATTTAACTTTCAAATTTTTAAATAAAAATATTTATCAAAATGATTTTACATATATTTAATTTTTAAAAAATATTTCATATTAAAATTTGTTTTTTTACTTTAATCCTTTTAAATTGTTTTTAAATTTTTTTTTAAACTGAAATCTTATATGATGTTTTTTTTAATTTTGTGTTGTTTTTTAAAACCATTATTAATATTTTAGAAATTTTAAAAATACGTTATATTTAATATTCAATTTTTTATTTTTTAAATATTTAATTTTTAATTCATATCATTAAATTAATTTAAAATTTGAAAATACATTTATACAAATATTATTAAAATTTTTTAATCGAATTTAAATTATTTTTAAAAATACAGTTTTATTTGTTATCTGTTTTGATCAACTAATTTTTCTATTACTAAAATAATTTTATAAAGAATGTTTTTAAATTCAAATCTAAGATACTTAATTAATTCTAATTAATTTTTAAAATTTTCAATTTGATTTTAATTCTAAATAATCTTTTTTAAAACTATTTAAATTTTGATCAGCGTCTAACATTAATTACCTCCTCATAACTTTATTAATAATAATTAATAAATTACAAAATTAATTAAATTTGTTTATTATTAGTTATAAATAATAATAATTTACTTTTTATTTTATTATTGTTTCAATTGATTGAGAGAAAAAACAAACAAAAATTATTATAATTTATTAAATTAAAAAATAAGTAAAAAAAATATAATAACAAAAAATAATAATAATAATTAATATTAATAAATTATAATAATAATTAAGTAATTAAAAATAAATAAAAAAAAAGAAAATAATTCTAACTGTAAGTAGAGTTTATGCCACTTTCATTATCACTAGATTCGCAGTTCATAATTCAACACCGAAATTTGTATTAATATCACAACTAGAGATTTTCAAATAAATTTTCGTCAATAAAACTTTCATTTCGCCCCATAAATTTCATTGTACTTTAAATTTTATCAATTGAACATTTTTTTGAAATTTTATTTAATCAAGCTTTGTATTACTTTTTAAAATAAAATATATTTTACACATCAATTAATTCATGCCCTTTATATAAAAATATAATTAATTTGTAACAATTATTTAATCTAAAATTATGTTTAAAATGTATTTCTACAACATATTACACCTAAAATTAATTTATTCCATGTCTATAAAAAATCTAATGAATTTTTAAAAAAAACTATTGAACTTACAAAAATAATTTATTATATTTGATAACATTTAAACTTAAAAAAAGATTGCAATTTTTATTAAAAACAAATGAACGTCATTTAAAAATATATTTTTTGATAATATATTTCGACGGTTTAACCGTCATCATCAAGTAGCATGTTGTTTGAATAAATCAAAATAAAATTCATTTTAGTATTCATTTTTAAATTTCTTTTGTCATGAATATGTCGTCAGAAACAGCAAATCGCGAATTAATTATTCGTTTATATCACGAAAATCCACAATCAAGTCAGAAAACAATTGTTAGAAAGACAAAAAACAGTTTCTAACGTTATTAAAAACTTAAATGAGAACTTGAACGTTTTTGGAAACATTGGTTCGGGAAGAAGAAAGGGTTTTTCGTGTACACAGAATAAGAAGAAAGTAAAGCCTCTGTTAGAGAGAAATCCTCGTCTATCAAATCGAAAACTGACGGTAAAGGCAAATTGAAAATTAAACAATCTGTAGGTTTAAAAAACAGTACCAGGCCGGAACGCTAACAAGAACGTAAAGACGCAGCAGCGAAACAGAAAGTTGAAATCTGGTTTTCTTGTGAAGAAAAAATGTTGCATTATGGATGATGAGACTTTAAGTGCTCTGTGAGTTTTCCCAGTTACCCGGACAAGAATTTGACTATGCAACTAAGAGAGGAGGAGTTGAAGATAAATTTAGATGCAAGAAAAAATCTAAGTTTCCCAAAAAAATTCTTTTTTGACATGTCATTTGTTGATGCGGGAAAATGAGTAAATGCTTTGCACATCTGGCACAATAAACACGGAAGTCTATGTGAATGAGTGCTTGCAAAAGCGATTATTCTCATTCATTAGTCAGCACGGAGGTCTTGCTTTCTTTTGCCCGGATTTGACATCGTGCCACTATGGTAAGGCAGCCAAGAAGTGGTACGAAGACAATAACGTCGATTTGGTGCAAAGAGAGACAAACCTACCAAATTGTCCAGAGCTTCGCCCAATCGAAAGATATTGGGCCCTGGTAAAAAGGCAATTAAAGACGACAAACAAGAGGGAACAGACAATTGCAGATTTTCGGAACAAGTGGAATAATGCAGCCCAAAACGTGAAAGAAACTACAATTGCAAGTCTAATGGCAGAAATTCCGGAAAAGCTTGCAGAAATTATTAAAAAAATGGGTAATCTTTCTTTGTTTACTAAAATTATTTTGAATTAAACACATTTTTCAAAACAGTCGATATTTTTTCTATCAAAAATATGTTTTGAAGATAGAGAATTTTAAAGTTAGTAATATTTTTCGCACTCAGTCCTTATATAATTTGATATTTCTCATTGCTTACACTCCATCAGAATGATCCTCAGATCCATTCCCATTTGATATATTACTTTTTTCCGATTTATTTACATATATTTCTATCCAGGAATCTAAAAAATGCCCTAATATCATATCTAATCGGGAACAAGTGCATATCAAATTTTAGAAATTAAGTTTTTTTTATTTATAACTATTTTTGTCGTATATAATCATTTACTTTTTGTCAAAATTTTAAATTAAAAATTATTCGGCGAATCGAAAATTTCAACTAAATCATCATAATAAATATTGATGGCTAAATTATATACTTAACAAGAATAACTTTTATTAATCATAATTAATATTAATAATAGATATAAATGATTTAAATATTAAAAAAATCATAAAAAAATCAAAAAATAAAATCAATAATCACTAATACATAAAAATTTATAATAATTAATCCAAATATTAATAAATATAAATTATAAAAAATCTTTATTAAAATTTATTATTTTAATTAGACGTCGAAAGTTTTCTTTCAGTTGCGTTAATAAACGAAAGTTGATAAAACAAAAATATCAATAAATAATTATTTCATACGTTCAACTTGTCGTTTTCGTTTATTCATGATATATTTTTTCAGTTTTTTATACATACTTTGATTTAATTTCGATCGTTCAATTGAATCAGTAAATGACATTTTGACTAACTTACGAATCCGGATTATTAAGAAAATCCTTTAAAAATCGTTTATTATGAAATTTTATTTTTAGAAATACGAAATAACAGTAAATTTAAAGTTGAACTTTAAATCTCATAAATATGTAAATAAATACAACAAAATGATATATATAAACAAATGTGACTTTAAATGAATTTATAATTTATGATATTTTGGATAATAGACGTTCATTTTTAGCATCCCCTGATTTTCTTTAATTAAAACTATTTTAGATTCTCAAATTTATATATTTCTTTTCTTTCAAAATTAGATATCAAATTTGTTTGTAATTTTAACGTTCTGCATTTACTGTTGTCTTATAATTTAATGAATTTGAAAAAAAATATTCGAAGAATACCTTCTAGTAACTAAAATTATACTATTAACAATTACTCGATTGTTAATTCAAAAATTTAGAAATTATACTAACTGTGAAATTATTGATTTTATTAAATATAAAGTTGTATAATAGCGCGAGGTTATTATTTTTATTTATATTGTAATAATAAATTCGAAGATCAATTGTCAATATTTATTATTCTTCAATCTAAAATATTTTAACAACATATTAAAAGCTGCAACACATAAACGGCGATTGCGTTTATTCATATAAATAATAATTCGATTATTAAAACAACATACAAAACTCTCCTCGAGTTTTTTAAAGTTCCAACTCATAATCTTTTAAGTGTTGTGGTACTTTCTGCATGTGCCGAGGGCGTTCGTTTCCACTTTGGTTAATTTCTTTATCGAACGGTTTAACAATGGTGTTTTCTGCAACTCCTGTTATCTCTTGCTGTTCTCATTTTTCTTCTACCATACCCTGAGGATAGTATGCCAAGTGACTAGTCGAAACTGAATCCTTCCTTACATTGATTGGAAACATTACCCTAACCACTTGAGGGGATAATATTTCGTCGATGATTACTTCCTCGACCAATGGATCTTCTTTTTTCATTCTAACTGAATTTTTTTATAAAGCTTGGTTACCCGAAGTCATCCAAACTGGTAGCTTGGTTGGATGCTGCATTCGTCTCGGCTGGACAGGGTCCTCTAAAGTTGAAGGTCGGGGAAATGCTAAGAAGAGGTCATGAGGAGAATCCCAAGACAATGCTCGCGAAGGCAAGGTTCAAATGTTAATAATAGCCAGCGGTAACTCTTTCTCCTCTTGATTTACTGCTTTCTTTTCTTTGCGTAAACAGAGTTGCACCGTTTTCCTAATAATGTCGTTATATCTTTCGCACTGGCCGTTCCCAACTGGATGATATGATGTAGTGCTGGACTCTGTTATGTTCCATTTACATAGAAACGAAATAAATTCCTTACTTTCAAAGTGTCTTCCCCAATCACTGTGGATTTCGGATGGGGGGGTCAAACTGAAAGATTAACGATTCTAAACCTGTGATTACCGTTTCAGAAGTCACGTCTTGAACTGCAAAAACGAAAGGAAATCGTGAAAACTCATCCACTACTGTGAATATATAACGATTACGAGTACCAAACTCTTTCGGACAGATAAAATCCCCTGAGATTCTCTGCCAGGGCTTCTGAGACTAACTAAGATGTCCTTCTCGTAAACGTAAGAAGTGTGGCTTCTTTTGTGCACAGATTTTGCAGTTATTAACACAGTTTCTCGCTATTCTTTGGGCTCCTTTCAATCCGAATTTTATTTTGATAAAATCAGTAATTCGAGAAATTCCCGGATGACCCATCTGTTCATGTACGGACTGAACCAGAACTTACATGTCTTTATCTGCGCTTTGCGTTTGTACACCACATAACCGACTTAAGACATCCGCGGCCTGATTAAATTCCCCAGAATGAAAATGAATAGATAACATAAATTCAGACAGCTCAGCTCGCCAACGAGCCAACTTAGCATTCTTGATTTTGTTTCGAGGACACCCATCAAAGAGATACGCAATTCTTTGTTGATCGGTTACAATTTGAAATTGCTACCCGAGAAAGTGTCTGAACTTATCCACGGCCGCCACAATAGCCTATACTTCTTGCTCAACCGAGGGCCATCTGACTTCCGTACCGATTAACTTTTTCGAATAAAAAGCGATCGGTTGTCCGTTTTGTGATAGGATTGCGGTTACAGACGTTGCTGACGCATCCGTTTCCAATACTAGACGACTGCCGATTTGAGGAATAGCCAACGTGGACTCGACAATCAATGTTTTTAACTGAGAGATAGCTTGACAGCATTTCTCGTTTAGTGGGAATTTCCTTTGAGCTTTAGCTTGGTATAATGGACAAGCAATTTCTGAAAACTTTCTCACCCACTTTGAGTAATAACCCAGGAACCCAAGGAGCCTTTCCAAATCTTTGTAGTTCGATGTGATCGGAAAGTCTTAAAGTGGTGCCATTCTGCTTTTATCTGGTGACATTCTACCACCATCAAATACATGTCCAAGAAATGTCAACTAAGACATGGAAAAAGAGTATTTGGACAAGTTCAGCGTAAGATTTACTTCCGTAACCCTTTTGCTGAAGGCTGCCAATTTCTGGTCGTGTTCAGTCTGGTTTTTGCCACAGATGAAAAGATCGTCACAGAAGGAGACTACTCCAGGAAGATTCTCCGTTATAAATTTCATTTTTCGGCAAAACGCTGCTACTCCATTTGTGACGCCAAATGGCAGCCGAGTAAATTGCCATCAGTCTCCCTCTGCTTCGAGCGCTATATACTCTTGGTCTTCCTCAATCAGCGGCACCTGGGGATAGGCAACACTAAGGTCTAATTTACTGAAAACAGAATTTCCATGAATTTTATTCAAAACTTCAGGAATCAAAGGAACAGGGAATGCATCCAGTTTCGTAAATCTATTTATTGTCGATGCATAGTCGATCTCCAACCGTCGTTCTCCATTACGTCCATGCACTACTACTATTTGTGATCTTCATTCAGAACGAGACTTGACTACAATCCCTTCTTTTTGAAATCTCTTCATATCTGTCTGAATGAAATTTTGATCCTCAGTCGAACTAAGACGTGAAGGAGTCCGAATGGAGCTTTTATGAAGAGTGAAACCGGTTGAATATTCAGTACTGATGGGTATATAGCTTGTAGTAAAGTTGGAACTTTGAGGCTCGAGATACGAAAGGGAGTAAATGTTCCAGACAGATCAATTTGTAAAGATTGGAATTTTCCTAACGGGGTCATCCCCATGATAGCCTTTTCCGAGGGATTCTCGACAATCAATACTTCGGTCTCGCAACTTTGATCATACATTTAATTATTTAATTTTTTCAAGGGAAATTATTTTTTTACATAAATTAATCCTTCAATACTATTATTTATAACATATCAATTATTTACATATTCTAAAAACGAAACAAAAATGTCCGAAACTGTCATTCAAAGTTCTTCAAGTCAATGTTTTTGATTAATTCAAATTTTTTATTAGAAATGATACGAACGAGAATATACTGCTCACACCCCTCCTGAAGAATATTAGTCGAATAATCTTGGATATAAGAATAGACAAAACAAAGCAGTTCCGGTCGCTTCGCGAGAAGCCTAATTTCTACAATTAGTTTCCACGGAGCTGTTTTTGGAGGGTGTGAGGAATAATTTAAATTTGGTATGTTGAATTTTGTATGTTGAGTTTAGTATTTGGAAAGTATTTTTCCAACCTAGATGAAAAATTGATATTTTGGATGTTCACGATGAATAGTTATTCGAGCATGATTTTACATTTTAATAATAACATTTTAAATTATAGCATAAGATATTTTAAAAACTTTAAAATTAATAATAACATTTTAATAATAATATTTTAAATTATAAGATAAGATATTTTAAAAACTTTAAAAATATTAAATCGTTTCAAATTTTAATATTAAAAATTTAAATAAAGTAAATAACATTTAACT
>MQRK01043368.1:0-21225 GCA_001938485.1 Girardia tigrina | reverse complement strand
TATTAGAAGTTTTTCTTGGTCGGCCACATCTTGGCAATTGAGAAGCAGTGCCACGCACCTTTGATAATTTTATAATGTCACCAACTGTTGACTTTGGTACTTTGAGAAGCTCAGATGTCGTTCTTATAGATAAAAGGCGATTGTAAGCCACTAGAACATTCTTTCTTTCTTCAATGGTTAATTGACGTTTTCTTGGACCAGTTTGAAATATTATTATCAAATGATATTAACACTACTGTTGTGAATTTGTGAGCAAAAAAAATGTCCGATTATTTATGAGCGAAATGAATTACAAAAACAGATTTTATTAAAGAATTTATTGATTTATCGATAATTTAATTTTTTATGGAAGATATCAAACTGTTAAGCTACACATTTTGGCAAAATTTCATTAATACATTTAATACCATTCAAGAGATATAGCCAATTTTCACTTCGTCCGGTTATTTTTGAGCGCTACTGTATATATATATATATATATATATATATATATATATATGAAATAGGAATAATATGATAGAACGATTGCAGACTTTTAAAATAGTATCTAACACATCCATATAAAATATATTTATTTTAGAATAATTATGATTTTAGAATTAAAACAGAAACTTTCAAAGAAGAAAATTCAGCTCACTCGTCATATATGGTGGGTCTGTTTCTAATTTAAAAATATTTAAAAATCAATCCAGTGATGTAAACTAATGAAGAAATATTGTGAATTGTGGTAAAGACAATTGTAATATTAATAATAATAAAAACTTTCAAAACCGCATTAATGCTATTATTATACCTTCCCGTTGGTCATTTGGATAGTCTTTTGTATTTCTTTTCCTTGACGATTAATCTATACCATTTTAAATTGAATTTGGTATAATATAAGTAAACTCAAAAGAATCATTAAAGAAATTGTCAAAATCGTATTGAAAACATTTAGGATCGATATCATTGTTAACAAAACTCACACATTGATTATAATTTTAATTAGAAACACAATTTGAATCAACCCTATTTGAGCTTTTAGTTATCGACTTCGAAAGGATTTGGTAATTTATTTTCATCCGATAATCTGAACCAATATTTTAAATTTCCGTTTTTTCTTGTGATTTAAAGATGATATAAGATACTATTTTAGGGTCTGTCCCACCACAATCATCATCGGCTGAAATCCAATGATTGACATACTCAGCGGTAATCGTTTTGAGTTCATCGCGCTTGTGAGGGATAATTTGGAATGTTATAAGTTTGTTGTTTGCATGCTGTTTAGATTTGTGACTCTCCTACTCAGATGGGATTGATATGCTTATTGATTGATTATTTAAATCTAATTATATTAATTTTAAATACTAATTAATTAAAGTTTTATAATTATGAATTTTAATAATATTTTTAGTAAACGATTTTAACTTATTAAATTTAATATATTTTAAAAATTAATGTTCATTTAAAAAATTATCTAACGCCTTTTCATCCAATAAAATTATGAGAAATTAAAAATTAATATTAAAAACTTTCCCATTCATTGTTTTTTAGATTTGAATACTTAAACAAAAACTATATCAATCAAAGAAAGATGCTCTCTGAAAATTGTTGTGAAGAATCTGTTTGTGTTGTAAACAAATGTTTACATTCAAATTGTGATGTTGGTAATAGATCTCATTTGGCATGCTCACTATTTCTTCAATTTTGTCTAATTAATTCTCGACATTCAATAACATTTTTAGTGCCACACAAGTTTGCGATGTCTGGTCATAACTTATTCATGTTATTATGTTTGTAGTTGACTGAATTTCTGCAAAAGCTTTAGAAAAAAGAACAATTAAATACTTTTTATTGTAATTTCTTTTATTATGTTAAGAAGATTTTTTGTCGTTTATTTTATAAATAAATTCTTGCATTAGTTTACTTCAAAAACGTCTTTTTAAGTAAAAAAATGTGTCTAGATTTTTCAGCTGGGTAGGCGATGATACAATCGGTGGAAAAATCCTACATCGATGTATTCCTTTTCAAGATCACTTCATGACACTCATTTAAAATAGCAAAAAGTGATTAAAGATATTATCCACATTTTAAAAAAGCATGGTTGGCTTAACTTAAAGTCGACTATATAATTACTTTATAAATGTAAACATTTGTTATTTACTTACGCTTCTGTAGTGAATTAAATGATAAACTTGCTTTTCTTGAAATTCTTAACACTAAGATGAATGGGAAATATTCAACTGAATTATATAGAAAGACAACAGATAAATGTCTCTACAAAACTTCACATAGTATTTCTGAGGAAAAATATAGAGATAGAATGATAAAGGGCTTAGTTCACAGAGTTTGAAATTTTTCTTCAATTTTGAAATCGCAGATCATTGTTTAAATATTGTTAGAGGACTCTTCAAGGATAGCGTGTACACAAAAAACAGATAGATTACAACATTAACGTTATATAAGAAAAATTATGTACACAAAGATGGGTTAAGAGAGAACTAAATGAAAAAACATTGAATAACACAAACAAATAATCAAAATACCAAATTCTGTAGGATTTAAAGCATTTTAGAAGAGTGTTTGCAATTATATAAGTTGCGTCAAAGTGGTTTCAATGATATTTCAAGTTCAAAGCTTCCTCTCAAATAAATCAAAAATGATTTGTGTATAAATTTATTTGTTACGAGTGTAAAAACTCGTACATACGAGAGATACAGCATTTTTCAATCAATATATATTTTACCCATGACGAAACGAACATTAACAAATGAAGAAAGGCAGAGAATAATAAGCGCCTATTTAAACGAAAGAAGTTTCTGTCAACTTAGTGAGATTTTTAGTATACATCGTACAACTATCAACAGTGTAATCAAGCTGTACCTTGCAAAAGAACAAATAGTTTGTAATCCACGTGGTGATGTAAGAAGAGCTGTTCTTTCAGCTGAAAACAAAGCGTTGATTCAATCTTGGATTGGCGAAGATTGTGGCATCACGCTTAAATCCATGCAGCAAAGATGCCAATCAGAACTAAATATTAATGTTTCTATTGCCTAATTACATTGAGAAATAAATAAATTTAATTATTCTTTCAAGTGAACTAGCCTTGTTCCTGAAAAAAGAAACGATTCTGATGTTATTCTTCAACGAAAGCAATATGTAATTGAGTTAAATCGGTTAACTCGCCATATAAAAATAAACTACAAGTTATTTTTCATTGATGAAGCAGGGTTTAGTGTCAGTATGAGAACTTTTGGAGGCAGGTCAATGCGTGGTCCTCGTGAAGTGCATGTAGTGCCTGGACTTAGATCTAGAATTATTTCCTTATGTGCAGCAATGTCTTCTGAAGGTTTAGTAAAATATAAAACTCAAACTGTCACATACAACACTTCTTCTTTTTATACTTTTGTGGAAGAGCTTTTAATCGATTTAACACAACAGGAAGTTAAAAATATTGTGTTGGTTATGGATAATGTTCTATTTCATAAATCGTCTATTATCAAAAATTTATTTGTTAGTTTTGATGCAAAGATTTTATTTTTACCCGCATATTCTCCATTTTTAAACCCAATTGAGAATCTTTTTGCAAAATGGAAACTGTAGGGACACAGTATTTTGGGGTTTGACCAAGCTACAATTAAGTAAACAGTAATACATATTCAATTGAATCTAATTTAATTTAATTTTAAATAAATTTTAAAAAAAAAATTAAATTTCATTTCTTAATTTCTAAATTCAAATTTCATAATATCTTGTACCAGAGTTACTCAGTTATTGTAAAGTATTTTTGTATATTTACTTTTAGATTTTATTTTTTTATTGCATATGTTATTCTTTTTTTGTACTTTTATATTTTCATTTTTTTTGGTTTGTGTCTAGAAGTCAAAAGTTGATTTAAAACGAGAAGCCAGAGTATCCAAACTTGTAAAATGTAATTTAGAATAATTTCTGAAAGATCTGCCTAACATAATCAACAAGAGCATCATGTAAGAACAATATTGTTGATTGTTATTATTCTGAAGTTAATTTTTGCTTTAACATTAAAGTTTACTAAATTGTTTTTGAATATTTGTTATGAATATTTTTTTTAAAAAACTAAACAACTAAATTCATCGAAGGAAACTACTTCTTTTGATTAATTTAGTTATTAGATTTTGGTACATTTTTTTATACACTCGGTCTACCCCAGCCGAAACAATGTGTCAGAACTATGCGATCAAACAGTGAACAAGAATTGTTAACGAATATAAATGATGCAGTTCAGTCGATTGATCAGGAAGAATGTTCAGGTTATTACAGAAACATGTTTAGTTTTACTGAAGATTGTTTACAAGGAAATCCAATTTATGATGATTAATAAAATATTTTCTTTTTTATTTATGTTTTGATTTTTAATTATTTACTTATTAATTTTGCATTATTTATTGTTATGGTAAAATATATATCTGACGATATTGAATGAAAAAGGCTGTAAATCGTCATCGCAAAACCAGGATTAGTGAGCATTCACAATCAAGTCGATTGAGTAAGATTCTCGATCATTGGTTACACTGTGAAAATAGAATCTTTTCTGTTTCAAAAGATGAGTTTTCTGTTTTACAGAAGGTCTTTTATTCACACAATGAGAGACAGTTCTGTGAATCATTATTGATTATATACTACAACCCATTAATTAATATTCAAAAGGCCGTCTCAATTCTAAAAAAAAATCTTTAATTAAAATAAATAAAAAAATGTTGCCATTAATATCTAATGAAATCTTAAAAGTAATATTTACTGATAAAATCTCCCATGAATTATTATTTTATTCTTATACATTACATTATAATTGTTGATGATGGAAAAAGAATTTCTGAAATATGTACAAAAATCAATTTCTTTAAAAAAGCTATAACAAAATCATTTTTCAAAAGAATATATATTTTCGTTCACAAATTATGAACGTGACTTAAGTCTTTAACGAAAGTACAGTTAGTTCCCATTTCTCGGGACAAAATTTGAGAATTTTGTTCCGTTAAGAAATTTTTTTATTATAACGACTTTATAAATTAAACTTAAATATTATAATTTAAATTTATATTTTTCATCAAAAACACAAATTATTTTTAAAAGTTCTAAATTGAAAATATACTAAAAGTTAATTATTTAATTACATTAAAAATTAATTTTTGATATTTTGGGAGTGTTCTGTTGATTAATAAATTAAAACAAGTTAAATAATAAGTTAACATGAAGTTTTTTGTTTTATACTTAATAACAAAAATAATTCAATTATGATGAAACTTGTAAATAAATCAGCGTGATGATAAGATTGGAATAAAAGTAAACTATTTTTTTACAAGATATATGTAAAAATGTTTTTATTATATTTGTCCCGTTTATTCTATATAAAATATGTGTTATTATAAATTTTAATTATAAATTTTGGCTTTCAAAAAATTGTCCCATATATTATGGTTGTCAAATCCCGTTTAGTTTTTGAAGGGAATTTTGTCCTGAGAAATAAGAACCTACTTTAGTACCATTTTAATTGATTTACTTTTAACTAATAAATATGAAATGAGTTCCATGTAACGCAATTTATGGGTAACAGATGTAAAGAGATCGTAGTTTTAACGATGTTAATTAAAAAGGTTAAGAAATAGAATATGGTGACTGTAATTGATCTGAAAAAAACCTTTTTAAGTAAAAGCCTTTTCCCATCGATGGTTAAAAGGTATTTTGATGAAAAAGTTTTCATATAGTTGAGTGTGACCTTTCCAGCTTTCTTAAGGATGTCAATGACTTATGTCAAAGAAGAGTCGAACCAGAAAACAGACGATTTAGCGAATCTTACCGACAAATCTTAAGGAGATTTATTCAGAGAAGAGCGAGATATTTAAGATTCTACGTCATGGATGTAGATTTGATCAGAGATGAATGTGACGGAGATGTATTAAAGTATTTTATAAAAGAATATTTATTTTATTTTCATTTTCACTTTGTATTTGAAATAAAATTAAAACGTTTTAATTTAGTCTTATACGTGAAAACTATTCTCCAAATAAGCTTGAAGCGACTCCAGATCAGTTCTATGGAAAAGACAATTAATTTTTGTTCGAATGACAAAACAAACAGTTTGAATTGATAATTTGGAATATTTTGTTTTAATCAATCGAAAGTTTATTTTTATTGAATCTGTACAAGAAAATTATTTCGTCATAATTAATTGTTATATATTGAGGATTTCAATAATTTATTGTAGAAATAAAGATTGTAAATTACTTTCACGAACGTCGGTGAACCAGGACTCGAGATCGTCGATGTCGTCATGGAGATCTGAATGGATGAATAGAATCACATACCGTCAAATGTAAACAGTTAGAAAATCGATTACGTTCAGATCGACAATGTCAACTGAGGATATCTACCGATGAGTCACGGTTATTTCGTATCGCTACTCTGTACATACTAGGACATACACACACGTACAGACATGCGGACACACAGACACAGCGGTTTTCACTCGCTGTAGGAGAGAATGTGATTCACACACACACTCAGTCAACTTGATCTACCCGTACAGCAGATACATTATTTCTAACAGTAGTTCTACCAGTGATCGTATAATAATAATCCGAGTACAAAGAAATGGACAGAAAATAAGTAAAATAAAAATTAGCTTTATTATTGCTCTCATTATAATGATCCTGAAAATGATCCACCAATCTATGATCGAATATCTGTACAAAATAATTGTCTATCGAAATTAATAAAAATCGACTACTTTCGAGTCTAAAATTCTTTTTACCTTTGTTTTCATAATTTTCTTAATGCTATCGAAAGATTGAATATGATCATATAACTGAACGGTATTGTTAATATAAAATGGGAACATTGTCGATATTCTTTTCATTCTTTGAAATTGGCAGCAAATATTTAAAGAAAAAGAATACAAATTTAGACATTCTTGACACAGGAATAATCAGACCATTATTTTCCACAGGGGTAACAATCATAAAGAAGGTTTGGATTAGTTGAAAAGACAGTTTTAAGTAATCTTTTACAAACATTTATGTTATGTAATAAGAATAAGTGTAAAGCAATATACAAGAACATATTATTTTCATGAAATATATATTAAAACAAACTATCGAATTGATCTGGTTCCTCATTCAACTGATCACAGTCTTCCATTTTCTTATTAGATTTGCAAGTTAATTCAGTTGTTATAGGTACCCGGTCTGCTCCTACCCTATTCGTTCATATCCAGGTCTGTTCATATCAAATTCAAATGATAATATGAATGGCCATCTGACAGAAATTTCATGCCAAGAATTTAATGTAATATTGAAGCTGGGATTTTTCGTTTTGGATTTCGTCAATTTTAGATGCAATTGTTACTTACGAATAACCTACATATATTCGCTAGTCGAGCGTGGTGGTAACTATTGTACAGTACTATTTCCACCAGTAACTTGAAAAAAACATGAAAATGCCATTTTTTTGGTACCGTAGCCTATGGGACGTGGGTGCACTCAATTATGCACAAGCATATGGCTTGGGTTTGCATATATATTTGAGTGTTTCAGTAGGCAAGGAACCTGGTGGTGCCTATCTCCTCTCCAGTCATTGATGGCCGTTGGCTCCAAGGAGATCATCCGCCCTTTGCTAGGTTTTGTTTTTCATCCTGCTAGGTGTCCACACACCCTCCTCACCCAGGTTGCTCTGGGTGAGGCAGTCGGTTTAGTCGCCAACTATTCGACCTTGGGACAGGTATTACAGGATTACATGGTAACTGTAGCAGACAGATTGCCTGACTGACCTGTAGTCAATGACCGATTTTCCTATCGGTCACCCAAATAAATACTAACGCGGCCGTTGGTTGCTTGACTTCGGAGATCGGACGAGATCCGACGCACCCAACTGCGGCCATTGACTACATAATGCCATTTAAGGTATAGAAAAAACAAATAATACCTGTGAAGGATAACATACCTCGTTACATGACATTTTTGAGTCAAATTTCTACAGTACGGATTTTTTGGATGGCATAAAGAAAAAGATATTGATATATTTGACGAGTTTCTTACAAAATATTTCAAGAAGTCAGGTCTCCCTCAAAAAATATTACGCAATGTCAAAAAGACATTGTATAGAACAGTTCAAACCTATGGTCCATCTGACTAATTAGCATTTTAGCATGCAAAAACATTCCTTTCTTACTCGTAAATATCGTTATAGTCTAATAGAATAGGTATATAAATACAAAAAGAAAACAAAATGCAAAGATAAAAAAGGAATAAATAAGGTATTCATTTTCTCTAGTATGATCAAACGAGGTACAAAGAAAGCTGAGTGTGGATACACCGGGTACGACCAGACCGGAATCATTGCAATTATACAAATGATAGGTAGGTTGTCGAATTGTGCTGGAAACCGTTGGTCAGCCAAATGTTTTTTTCTAGCTGGGAAACATAAGTCAATATTAAAGATTTCATCGGCTGTGACTCTGATTTGAAGGAGATATCCCTACTGACAACATCGAACTGAAACGAATTCCATGTGAATTAATTGTGTTAATTATATTAAACTTAGTCCTATACAATCACTGTTCACGTATAAATTTCAATTTGTAAAACTATTGTAACGAAAGATTGCGTTGATTTCATGATTCAACTCGAAAAACCTGTTGATAACATTAACGAAAACGATCACTTGAAACTGAATAGGGGACAAAGGTGACTCGTTAACAATCTCAAATCTTATCAGAACTTAATTCTAGAATTAGGATGTGTTGACGTGTCAAGGAGTACTATGGTGGGTACTTTCCCTGACGGGAAATGGAGATTACCATGGTCTAGAGAAATACGTGCTGCAGTGAAATTAATAAATAATTTTATGTAAAATGCTAAAATCTTATGACTATCTTGACAAAACAAAAAAAATCATTAACTTGATGTAAGATGATTCAACTTCTCGTATGTGTGGGGAGGTAAAACAATCATTTGAGTCTTGTGGAAATCAAAAATAAAGGCGAACCAAATTTCGTATTTACAAAAACCTTTTGAATACACTTTATTTTTTCCAGCAGCCCAACATAGTTTGAACCCTTTTTCGAATAAGTCGCAATTAAATCCCAAAAGATGCTCGGCCTTGGGCATTTTCGACGTTTGGCTTACTGGAATGAGGAAGCATTCTTTTGATTCTCTCTTACAGTGGCGAATTTCGATAGTAAATGACGTTTACTTTTCACTCACGATGTTTACCAATAACGGGGTCTAATCTCAACCAACGGGTTCCGTAACTAGAGACAAATTCCACTGTAAAAGTCGACTAAATCGTACATTTTTCCACTTACTTTTTAGTTGCTTTTTAATATTAATATTTGGTTTCTCTGTTTTTTTTATATTTTATAAGAGTCGATTGACGTTTTAGTCTCACCATGTATCATCTGCAAATACAGAAAAAACTTTGTAAGAAAGGTTTATAATATAAATAGGGGATCATACGAGGGATAGGAACCTATGTTAAATATTTGAAAAAAGAAAAGAAACGCAATTGATTTATTGTGACAGACATTTTACATTCTCAAGGTGGAATAAACTTAAATTCGAGTCTGATAACTTTTTGGATTTTGGCTAAAAGTGCTGCCTCTTTATAAATGATGTATAAGCATTTCTCCAGATTCTAAAAATCAAATAGATTCTTCTTACTGAAGTAAAAACAACCTAGTATTGTCATTGAGGTGCATATCCTCACCCAGGAAGGTTCCTATGAAGAGTCAGTGGTCATAGAATGGACAATGGAATTTAGGTAAAGACCGTAACAAGTGTTTGAAAGCTTGTTTTACCTTTAAAACAATAAAAATCGAAATTTTTGTAAACAGAATTAATTTTAAATATTTTTTTACTAAAATGTTATTCCAAAACTTTACTTTTTACCTTTAACTAACGAAGAAAAATCTATGTCCATATTTTGGTATTTCAAGAGACAAACACCCTCAAGCTCGTCCAGCTTTCCCTGGACAGCCGATGCCAAGTGAGGTTGATTGGAGATCATGACATGAGCAAGGGAATTGATGCTTGTGAATCTTGGAGACTCGAGCAGCTTCTTACACATAATCTGAGAACATGATAAAACTAATTAATATTTTCATTTAACAACGTAAATATAAAACAAAGCAAATTTTCCATTTGCTCAAAATTATAATTTTGAGTATAAATTAAAAATTTATTAAAATGTTGATGTTATCATAAATTTAATTATAAAAATCACAAAAGAATAATTAAGTTAAGGTTATATTTTAAATATTGATTTTATAATTCTGAGAAGCATCCTTCCGGCAGAATTAGAGTTCTAGATCTAAAATGAAATGAGTTCTTACAACAGAAAGGATAAGAGATAAAGATTTTCACCACCAGAAATGGCCAAACTTCAGGATTTAATGATCTACCTCAAACTTAGGTATTCTGTTATGATCCAATATTCTAATAATAAATAAATTTCTAAGTTTACAAAAGCTAAAAGCAATTTTGAAATTAAGTAGCGATTGATTAGACCTCATTTTAAAATTATTTTATGAAAAAATATTTTTAAATTGTAAGGAATAGTAGCTATATTTTAATACAGATATTTTAATTTCAATATATTTTAAAGTCGTAATTACATTAAAAACACGCTTATTAAAATTCTATATATATTTATTATATACATATTTATAATACGGTTAAATTTAAAAATTGTAAAACTTCTACAAAAAAAGAATTTTGTTTAAATATTAAAAAAATTAAAAAAAGCACATTTTTAAATAAATTTTATGGACTCCAATTTTGATGAGGTTTGCGCTGCAAACAGTTTTTCTAACAAAAATGTTACAATTTTTAAACATTTGAAATAACGGATAACATGAAATAGTAGGACACCTACTATTTTAATAGTAGGTGGAAAAAAAATTGAAAAGGCGCCCAATATTGGTTTACACCTACTATTTGGTGCTTTTGTTTTACTATTTGATTCCACCTACTATTTTAATAGTAGGTGGAAAATTTTTTGAAAACTTCATTACACCTACTATTTCATGTCCACCTACTATTTGATGTTATCCGTTAGTTAAAAAAGAAAATTGGTAGGTGTGACAAGAGTAAGACCGAAGACTGGATAAGTAGAAGTTAAACCTGAATTGAAAAGAATTAGATATCACAAAGATTTGTACAAAAAATTTGTCTAAAATTTTATCATATGAACGAAAGAATGTGACAAGAAATTGAGCTTCGTCCAAAAAGGTGGCCCAAGTTTATTGAATCTAGTAATTAGTAGTGATGACACTTGAATGATCCAGGAACAAAGTAATAATCTGTAAACCAAAAATCAAAAACATAAGTTGTTCAAAATTCATGATTATTTTCATATACTGGTGAAATAAAAATATGATCATGACTTTTGGACAAAACACTGTAAACAACGGATAAGGAAGTGACTCAGATTTGGTGGTAGGATATCTTTCCAAAGATAAATGTATACTTCAGGTAAATCATTCTGATTCAGAAAACCTTGGAAGTTAAAAACTAAAAATATTCTCATATCCTAAGATAGCGATTCCAAACCTTTTTTAATCGTGGGATCAGTAAAATTATATAAATTTTGTGTCCCATCGGTCAACATAAATTTAACATATTACCTGATGTAGTATATTATGTAGACATAAATTTAATAAATTTAGCATAAATTTTATTTAAACATTACAGTGGGACAAAAAATAAAACATAATACAATCGATTCAATGGGAAATCTGCTGCTGCTTTTTATTTATAATCTTCTAAAAGCTGTAAACGATGTTTCAGAAAGCTGCAGAGTAGCTGGGTTTAGATAGTTGGTTTTGATAGCCATCATGGAAGAAAACGTTGCAAAAGTAATCAAACGCTTCATATTCTTATCATTGAGAATTGGATACTCTTTCCTCACAGAAATCCAGAACTGGGTCATAGGCATTGATTAAAAATTTGTTTCAAGGGTTCCGCCAGATGACAATTCAATGAAATTTTCCCTGTCTTTTGTCTTAATTTTATGAACTTAATGTGTGCTTTAAATGAATCCCAAATCCAAACGTTCCAAGTGAGAAGTTCTTCGTCTTCATGGTAGTACTCATCAAAGTATTTAAACTAATGCATGTAGATACTGACTAACTACACTGCAAATAACTGTTCGGTTCAAGTCAACCGACATCCAAAAGGGTACACATAAGCAATTCTTTTTTTATTAAGAACTACAAACATCTTCTGGTAGGAATTGTGGACTAAAATTACAAATAATTCTTTTCTGATACACTATTTTTGAGGGTTGATCATGTTATTAAATGTCGGATGAAGCCGACGCGATGCGCGAGAAGAAAATCAGGTAATTTACTCCAGTCGATGTCAACGGTCCAAATGTAAAAGAACATAAAATAACTATTTTTTCATAGTTTGATAGAATGAAATATTTTCATAAAATTTTATTTTTAAATCATTCATTGTCGAATTTGTGTCACAAAATTTACTGAAAAGAACTAAATGTAAAGAGTTATAAAACTCTGACGCGAAGTACATTAAATTTTAATAAAAATACTCATTAAAAGGAAATAAACTATAAATATGAAGAAATTAAAAATGAGTTTCAAAAAAAGCTATATTCTTTTGAAGTAAAAATTCATTATAATCAAACACTTTCAAATACCAAATTAAATTAAATAAATAAAAAAGTTATCTTATAAAAATATTTTTATTCTTATCCTTTGTAACATAGTACTTATAGCTTTAAAAATTGGCAAGGCCCATAGCAAGTCAGGTAAGAAGCCCTTATACTTTTTCTCATTCAGAAAAAAATGAAAAGCCACTTTAATGTACTTTTTTATATTTTGTCTTTCTTCTTTAAAAATCAACTCTGAAAGCGTATATACAAATATTTTCTGTTTTTAAACACTTTACTTGTAGCAAGCAAATATTCGTTTTTCTATTGTGGGTCACATCTCGGTACGAAATCTTTTGGTTAAAATTCTTCATTAAACCGTGTTTCCTTTTTCTGCTATCACTCGAGTTTTTTTAATTTAACCGACACGACCCACTAAAATAATTTTTTATGACGGATTTAAGGGGAGGGGACGATCGCCCCAGTCGCCCTGTCCCCATACAAATAAAAAAAAATAGTTTGTATAAATAAATAAAAATAAGATAAAAATTTGAACAAATTAAGAAATTGTACGTTCCGTTTCTTATAAATCTATAAAATTTTGTAAAAATTCATGTAATAATAACTATTTTTAAGCAAAAATAAGAAAAAATAAAAAAATCAATATCATAAAAACGCAGTCCAAAGTGCCCAGAATTTTATAAAATTATGTCTTTCACCAAATAAAATTATTTTGAATTAAATTAGTATTGAACTTAAGAAACAAGTTCAAGGCAATATTGAAAGACTGAAACCGATTTTTGAAACCATCATATTTCTTGATAGACAGAATATATCGTTCAGAAGACATAAAGATGATGGGAGCATAGTTATCAAACCAGATATTCCATTTGTCAATGAAGGAAACTTTAGAGAGCTCCTTCGTTTTAGAATTAATTGTGACGACTATTTTTGAAGAATATTTAAAAAATAGCAATGCAAAAGCTACATATATTAGTAAAACAATACAAAATCAATTAATTGAATGCTGTGGTAATGAAATTACTTATATAATATTAGAAAGAGTGAATCAAGTCAAATATTATTGCGTAGTCTTTGATGAAACCACAGATTTAACTCATTCTTCGTAAAAAAGTATTTGTCTAAGTTATGTTTATAAAAATAAGAAGTGAGAACATTTCATATCGTTTCTCAATATATGTAAATATTTTAAAGACGAACCGAAATCTTACGAACCTAGAGTAACAGTTAAAATTCTTGGGAAACTTATTCTTGAAAAATTAAGAAATATGGGCATTTATATATTTCTAAAACAAACACAAACCTAAAAAAAGACAAGTTCTTAAAGGTTAGTATTTTGAGAAAATCAATAGCATATTTCAGATTGGACGGATTGTTTATCTTCCTCAAAAGCTAAAATACTTATTAATTCCGGAAAAGATGTATAACATTTGATTTCTGCATATTTCAGGTTTTAATTTCATATTTTCATTACTATTAACAAGATTATTTCAAATGAAAGCTTAGACTTTTGTAATGTATCGAAACTTATTAACAATATAATATTTATTATTATGGAAAAACGTCATAAGGTTAATAACGAATTAAATGAAATATTTACTAAAGTTTTAATTCTTCTAGAAGAGTTTAAAATTTCTGTAGAAATTCAACACATAACAAAAATGCAAAAAATAGAACAAATTTGCCAAATTCCTCTCCAGTAGAATTCTACAGAAAATCTATTTATTAGGGTGAACCAAAAGTCTTTTCGTATTTTTTATTAAAAATTTAAACATAATTTTACAACAAATAAAAAATATTTAAGTTTCAAAGTAAAGGCCATTTGAATCTATAGCTTGAGCCCATCTATGGACAAGTTGTGCGAACTCGCTTTCGATTGATCAAAGCGGGGTATTTCTCGCCAAGTGCCGCATACATTCGATCAAGTTGGGCGCAGTAAAGGTCAGCGTCGATGGTACGACCATTTGGAATCAGCTCGAAGTGAATCACGCCTTCGAAATTCCACCAAACACACAAAAGTGCTTTCCTTGAAAAACGATCTCGTTTCGCTACCGGTTTCGCCATTTTCCGGGGTCCAACCATTGATTTTGTTGGTCTGGATTACTGAAGTAAACCAACTTTTCATCTCGAGTTACAATTCGACGGATGAAACGGTCATCATGCGGATTTTCAAGCAATTTTTGACAAGTTTCGAAACGCTTTTCGGCTTGAATTTGTGTTAATTCATGAGGCACTTCTCGACATCGTCTATTGAGCTTGCGAAGAGCGTGAAGGTGTCGTACAATGGATGTTTGAGGAATATCGAGTTCGGCCGACAATTTGCGAGTACTTATTGACGGATTTGTCTCGACGGATTCACGAATTGCTCCGGAATCTACTGTGATAGGTAGACCTGAACGTGCATTGTCTCCGAGGTCTATGTCGCCTTCGTTGAAACTTTTGAACCAATTTTGTGCAGTACGATTTGAGACCACACTATCGCTTTCAACTTCGCATATCTTCTTTGTTGCTGCAGTTGCGTTTAAGCCCTGTTTCCAGAAATGGCGTAAAAGAACACGAATTTCAAAATTTTCTATGATTTTTCTAAAAGACCATAAAAATTATATTAACGACTAATTAGAAGTTTTAATATATATTGTGATAGAGCAGTTCAAGAGCTTTAAAAACATATAACATATGTATATAAAATATCTTTATTTGGTAATAAGAAACAATTGAACAAAAAGACGCAGAAAATACGAAAAGACTTTTGGTTCACCCTAATATATTCTTTTGCTGGACGCAGTAATAACTGATTTAGAAACAAGACTTCCTAAAGATTCACTTAATTCATGTGAATTATCATGTCTTTGGCAGAAAATATAATTACACATTAATGAAGGTGTAATGATATTGAAAGTAAATCATTTATGCACAACTTATGGTCCATTAATAACAAGCAGTGAATATGAAATTGAAGAATCATTACTTGCAGAATTAAATCTATGGAAAAAGAAATAAATATCCTTGAAAGATTTAAATATTCCAGAGACAGTTGAAAAAACCTTAGAAAACTGTGATGCAAATATATATTTGTTACTAAATGAATTGCTAAAGATATTACTAACTTTACCCATCAATGTTGCATCAGTTGAAAGAAACTTTTCTTCCTTGCGTCGACTAAAAACATATATAAGAAATCGAATGGGTGAAGAAAGATATAGATGCCAATATTTTTAATGTTATTGAATGTTTTTGCGAGGGGGCAAAATGGTAAATTATCTAAACTGTTATTGAGATTTTTTTAATTTTGTGACATTTGTATATATAATTTTGAGAAATTTTTATTTAATAAATAATTTGTTAGAATCATAGTAATAGTTCTGTATCAACTTAAATAACATCCGCACCAAGAAGTATATCGTTATTTCCGATATTATTTGTTTTTATAAAATATTTTAAAATAAAATTAATAAATATAAAATTTTACTATTATGTTAAGTAGGAAGTGTTTTTATTTGAAGAGTGAGTTTGGTAAACGTAATAACAAATATAACATATTATAAATATGCTTTTTTTCTAATTTTCTATTTTTTGTTTAAATCAGAATCGCCCCCTCCAAGAATCATAGTCTCGATCCGCCCTGGATGTAGATCATCTAAGTGTTACAGCATCATATGAAAAATTTAGGAAAGAGAGAGAAAGGGACATTAAACTCTAAAACAATGTTGTGACATAACTGTAAGGTGAAACAATAAATTTTAAATCCAATTTCCAAAACCCCAGATTAAAATGTTCTCAAACTTATAAAATACTAAGTCCATATCAGAGTAAAATACAAAAATAGTTTATTGGTTATAGAAAGTTTTAAATAAGCTCCCACATTTTAGATGCTAGCAAGAAAAAAGTATATTGATTACAAAATAATTTTACTATTAATTGAACTATTTTTTCACCAAAACAATACCAAGGGTTGACATTGGTTGAGCGTGGAAGATATAAAATGTCACCACTATAAGGAGTTAGTGAATTTTCTTTTCGCTGACAAAATAATAATAATTTAAAACAATTAAATTTTAAAACATAATTTTAAAAATATTTTAACAACATTAAATTTCTAAATCAAATTTCCTAATATAATTGAAACTATTTACAATTTTAAAAGTATATAATTTTTGAAAACAAGGGCGGATCCAGAGGACAATTCTGGGGGGGGGCAATATTTTGATAAATAAAATTAAAAATAAAAAAAAATAAAAAATAAAAAAACTGCATTGCTGTTCGAAATACTTACCATTATCCTCAGATAACAAGAGAACATTCCGAGCTAGAGTTGCTCATTGGAGTGCATTGCTCGCTCCTTCTCTGTCTATCCTTCTATTGGCGCATCTGCCGCAATAGTTGCAAGAGCAACAGTCGCTGCATTTGGCCTGAGAACGTTCCACTTATCGTTGTTGTGTGTACTCCATTTCAAAGTGGCATTGGAGACAATACACATTCGTCTCAGATTTTTTGTTATCATCTCTGAGAACTTTTATGTTTTTAGTATTGTTTCCTTTTCACTTAGTCAGGAACCCAAGTAACCTACTACAATGGTTCCCAGTCGAACTATCCATCCTTTGTGGTGCTTTTTGGTCACCTCTTTCAACTTTTTATATTTCGTCTCAATATCTTGTTTTGCTTTCTTTAGAGTTTTAAGCGTACGGTGTTTTGGCATCGATCAGACAGAGTTCTTTTGTATCTTTATAGTACTTTTGTATGTCAACTCTGCTTTTTAAATCAGATCACGCACTCAGTGTCTTTAATTATTTGTAAGATTGATTTTTCTAATGATATTACTTCCTCGTCAATCTGCATCACCGCATTATGTCGGGCAATAATCATCGGACTATTTCTTTTACAGAGACACAATATATGTATCGGTACCTCTGTACCTTTGCCGCACTCTCGGCAGAGTGTTTCATTGCGTGGTTTTCTCTTTTCGTAATTAGTTTGGAGACTGTTTGTCCGTGTACAGTGAAGGTGTACAGTGTAATGGATTCGAAAAGCACTTTGTGTTGGTATTGCAATGTCAACATTCTCGAAAAACAGCTTTACAAAAATATTAAACCGTTTGCTTGGAGAACATACTATAAGCATTTGAAAAAGTTCATGAGAAATAGATTAAAGTTTAAACTGTTGGAGCTAATTCTACCGTACTTGTATAGTATAATAAGTATCGAAAAATGTCTATTAATTAAAATATCTAAGAATTATAAATAAATATGTTAACAAATATGTAAATATGGTTATAGATCATCATTACTATTCTTTTCAATTAGATATTGAATTAAATTTGTTGAATTCAAGTAAAACTAAAATAAATGTATTTGATTTGGTCCACTTTGTTTATTTAATATTTTGTGAAATTATTTGTGATAATTATATCTAAGGACTTATTTTATAAATTATTTTAAAATAAAATATCTAAAAACATGTATCTTTAAAAATAATATTATTTTTCGACTAAATGAAAGATATTCAATGAAAAACATAGAAATAAACTATTTGACTTTCGTTATAATTGTTTAAAATGAAAAAATAAGACAATTTATTTGCTATGAAATAAAAGAATCGAATGAAATTATTAAAAATTGGCTCTAATTCTCTCATACCGTCAACCCTTGAACTTGACGGTCGATTAGTTCCATGTTGTATTAAGTTGTC
This sequence comes from Girardia tigrina, assembly GCA_001938485.1. Taxonomy (NCBI): domain Eukaryota; kingdom Metazoa; phylum Platyhelminthes; order Tricladida; family Dugesiidae; genus Girardia; species Girardia tigrina. Next base: position 2,895 of record MQRK01043368.1, on the reverse strand, counting down.
AAGTGTGAAAGTAGCAAACTCTTTCTTTACTTGTTATCAATCGAGTATAATTTCACTCTTGTGCAATCTACTGATATAAACTTCGTATTCGATTTTATATAGGAGCATTTTGGAACAAGGATTATTGTCCTGGATGCGAAAAGATTATGAGATGGTGGAATAGAATGGCCTCCCTATTTACCGGATCTCAACCCCTATGACTTTTTTCTATGGGGTTTCTTAAAGGATAACGTGTTTAGAAATGCTCCAAGAACCCTTTCGGACCTGAAGGAAGCAATATCTAAGTGCCTCAAAGAAATTCCGATTTCAACTTCTGAGGCAGTTTGTGCAGGGTTTGAGAATCGACTACGAGACGTGGTTTTGTCTGATGGAGGTCAAAATTTACAATAAGAGAACTACATTTTCTAAAAAGTTGATTTAAACTTTATTAAAAAGAGCGAATTTTGCAGTTTAAGATATGAGATTTTCGAAATGCCCTCCATCAGACAAAACGATATAAAATCGAATACGTCCTGTGTCTTATGTGGTCTTGCACCATCCTGCTGAAACCAAAACTTGTCAACTTTGCATAGCCCTATCGCAGTAGGAATGAAAAAAGTTTCCAAAACTTTTTTGTATTCGATTGCATTAGCTGTTTTATCGAAATAGTAGGGACCAATAATTCCACTTGTGCTTATTGCGCACAAAACAGTAACCCTGGCTGAATGCAGAGGCTTCGCAATAGAGAGATGAGGGTTCTCTGTGCCCCAGTGTCGCCAATTTTGTTTATTCACATAACCGTCCAAATGGAAATGTGCTTCGTCTGTAAATCATATATCCTGGTTTGTAAATAAGCCGTTATCGATGTAGCCGAGAAGTTCATTTGCAAAAAAAAATTTCCAAAAAATAGAATAAAAAACTACAACTAATAAGAATTATTAAAATGTATATATTGTTAATTTTATCTCCTTCCCCTCAATAAAAAAAGACTATCTCAAAAAACTCAGGGATTATGGGTCACCCTGTATGTATATATCAACAGATGTTTTAACGACACTATGGAAAACAGCGAAATTTGTGTTTTGATGAAATACAAGTTCCACATTGGGTCCAAAGCATGACAATCAGTTAATAAATTTGACCCTTTTGTCTTTTATTTACATTTAAATTAATATTAAAAAGGTTTTTTCGTAACAAATTATAATTGCTAGTGATATATGAAGCATCGAAACATGTTCATTTTCTAAACCAAAATTTAATTAAATTATTTTTCAGAAAAAATAAATTAGCGTTCACAACACTCAACGTCATATAATATAATAAAAATAAAACATATTCTCCTCAAAATCAGTAACAGTTAAGTGCATTTCCATACTAATAAACAATATTATATTGGATAATACCTAATATTTTTATTTATTTATATTTATATAATATAAAAAATAACGAATATTCTCATCAAAGTTAGTAGTGACAATAAATTACATTCTCGTATTTATCCAGATGCATATCAGAGCGGCACTTGGCGATCTGCCGGGGTATCCTAGAGCAGTCTTCGATCCATCTGAGGACACTATCACACCGATTGATAAAGTCCGGGAACAACTCGTGATTCTCGAGGCTATCTTTGAACTGGAAGGGCTGCTGCAATACCACAGAGATCTAATGGACCAGTATCATCATGAATGTACCTTGCAGATCTTCAAAATCTCCTCGTTCATCAATATCTGATAATCTTCATCAAATTTCCTCGACAGATTCAGCTCCTCATTGTCGCTCGTTTCGGGACTACTCAATGTCTATAGTTACAGTGGTTATAACAAGTGATATTCCATTCTTCCAACACTCTTACGCGCTGTTTCTTATTAGGAACTGGACAGGAGTCTCCAATCATTGTGTCAATCGATATACGGTACTGTGAGAGCCTCGTTTGTCTAAACTGCAACACTCCAATCACTCTAATTTAAATTATAAGTAAAACACTTTTGGGATGAAATTAGTTCAGTAAAACAACAAATTATATAAATAAAGATTTTTTTCGAAAATTAAAATTTCTTTCTGAACATTTAAAATATTTTGGATATATAACTTTTATTAACAGACCAAAAAAACTATAAATCTTGTGTTAAAATTCTATTAATAGAAGTAGAAATATATACATTTCAAATTTGTAATAATTTAATTAATACATTTTGAAAATTATAAATTGTAACAGGATTCAACTAGAAGAAACTTACTCTCCTCTATACTTCGATTTTGCACTATTGTAAATCATTAATTTTGTTATGATTATTGAGAACACTAGTTGAGTTTTCACTACATTTATTTGTATCACAATTTAAATTGCCTTTAGAACAACTCTCCATAAAACTTGCGTAGCTCGTCATCGTTCTTGATTGATAAGTTTTTAAATAATATTCTTTAACGTCTTATTATTCATAAAAAAATTAATTTACAATTCGATTGCAAAAATAATTTATACTTTATATTAAAAATAAGTTTTATTTATTTTAAGAAAAATATTTTAAAATATTATTTATGAAATATTAATTTAATTTTAAAGTTGATTATTAAAAATTTTAATAATTGATATAACAATTCGATGTTTAAAAACATGTTGTGTAAATGTAAATAAATCTTTATAAAAATAAATAATTAATAAATAATAGTTGATTACTATTAATTTTCTATTTATTTTATAATTTTAATTATTGTTTATATTTTTAAATAAAATGATATTATATTATTTTTTGTTATATATAATCGAATTAGAAGGGGAAAAATGTACCTTCAGCGGCCCCCCCCGGGGGGGGTCGTTACTAGTTACCGTGGTTGCCATGGTTACGTAACCAGTTACCACGCGGGGTTGCCATGGCAACGGTCGCGATCACCCTAGCAACGGTCACGGTTACCATG
>MQRK01043314.1:0-10717 GCA_001938485.1 Girardia tigrina | reverse complement strand
GTACTTAAGTAAAACATAAAATTTTAAATAACATTTTTAAGTGTTTTCAAGTGTGGATCACGTCATACATAGTTTAATAAGATTGCGATTAAGTAATGTACTTAAAGTATAACATGAACATAGTAAAAGATTTACTTATCTTGTCAATTACATTCTATCCAACTATATTAAGAGGAACTATTAAATAAACATATCCGTCAATCAACAGTATTTGAAATAAAGATAATAGACTTTTAAATAATACTTTACTCATAAATAAATGAATAGTAAAAAAATTTTAAACAGGATATATGATTCTCATTGAATTTAAGTATTAATTAACTTCATTTAGCTAAACGCAATATGTTCCTTTAAGAAGTCAGCATTTTAAATTAGTATAAATGTACTATTTAACAAATTAGAGTTTAGTTCAAACATCAACTTGTTGAGGATTGTATAAACTTTAGCTTAACTGAGATTTTTTAAGCAAAAAATGGACTGAAAAATCTCTATACGTCAATCAGATTGAAATTTGATCAGGCACTTGCGAAATCTGTGTAAAATCCAAAGTTAGCTGTGAATCTAATAATCTCTTTTCAAGAGGATTGAATAAAATACTCCCAAGAACTTATTACATTAATCAATCAATATCCCAACGTGTTTTAATTTTTTTTATGCTATAAATCCATTAGGTATTTGAGGATGAAACAAATTTATTTTTTATGATTTTTTTTAACAATATTCATCTTCTGCAGCTGGCCAATTACTTATGATAATACAATTTACATGCATTAATTATTTCTGTAGTGAGCGCCAACGCGGTTCCCACATACATAAAATGAGAAAGACACAAGAGCCGATTACAAAATTTATCGCAATAAAAATTTTACATATACACCGATAATTTGTCTTCGACATTTTTTTTCATTTTAAAACGTGAGTCAACTTGTATTATTCAAATGCTGCAGCAAAACAAAACCCGTGTTTACAAATTGAATTTGTCTTTATTCTAATTTAAGAAAAATTCTTCGTCCGATTGATTGAGATATTTCTCTGTGAATAATTTTTCGGTAAATGTGTGTCGATAAATGCTAGTGTGAAAAAAATGAATAATATTTACATTTGAAAAAATCAGTTTAGAATAATGAATGAATTATATGTGATTTCATATAGAAATCTTTTAAATTTGAAACAATGAAACTCTGTAATAATTCAACATTTGAATAGCTCTTCTAATTTAAATATGCATTGGAGATTCATTGATAAAGTACTCTTATAAATTTCTAATTAAGCCAATTATCGATTTAATATTTAAATTATTTGAATATTATGTTTATAATTAATAAAAGCTTCTTTGAATAATTTAAATTTGTTCGTATAATTTACTGACCCATAAGAAATAGGAACTCCAATTATCGTCATTCATTTAATAAATTACCGTATTTTCACACATATAACCCGCGGGTCATTAGTGATTTTATCTACTCACAGGCTATGCAAGTAGGCGGTGTATCCTAAAAATAATTTACGCGATAGCAACTAACATTTCACGATGATAAACAGTGTATGATATGTGATTTTACATACTCCAAATGCCCCTGGCGAGGATAAAATTATGCGGGAAAATACGGTATCTTTTAAATAATTAAATTTATGCTAGCAACTCATTAGAAAATTGTATTTAAAGAACTCCTATTATACTTACAATGCAATTTATATTTTGCCAAAATCCAAAAACTAATATGAATTTGGCATTTTGATTCGATCCAAATTAATTAAAAAATTTACAATTATAATTAATTACAATTATAAGTAATTTTTAATTCCAAATTAATATTTAACCATACAGTTTTTACAGCATAAGATGATGTCCATAAATGACATCACGTGATTTTTGCAGACTTCCAATCCCCCTCTCCCTCATCACATTTCGTCACAAAAAGTCTGACCCGCCTTTAAATATGATATCACAAAGCTCCGACCCCCCCTTACATTTTCCTTTTGTTATTGTAAAGTGCTTAAAAAATTTAGTGTTTTATGAAACTTTTCACAAAAATTTAAGTCTTAACAGGTATATTGTTTGGCTTCGTTTTTAAAAAAGATGTTGATCGCAGAGCGGCAGCCACGCTTAGAGTTCTTCTGCTCGTGTCCTTTTGTTGTTTTCTGATTATCGAAATGTTTATCGAATTGTACTGTCCAATCACCAATTTTGGCATTAAAGAGGGTCGCATTTCCTTCGCAAATTTCTGTGTTCTCAGCTGAATCTCCCGATAGTAGGAGTACCACTCTCGTCTGCTGAAGTAAAAATTCTGTGATTTGTCTTTTATCTTCGGTTTTCGATTCGGGAATTGATAGACATTAGAAATTCTTGGATTTTCATTAATTTCGATTTTAATGTCGTTCGAGCCGACTTTTCAATATCAAATAAGAAGCAGTGCTTCGTGCACTCTCATAATTGATGAATCTCTTGTCGAACACCGTTGCAATATTCGTCGGTTTAATGTTCGTCTTTTTACTTTAGATTTCTCTAAAATTTTCAGATTCGATTTCGGTGGACGTGATTCAATTTGCATTTATTCTTTTTACTTTCAACGACGATAAGAAAAACCAATGAAAAAAATAAATATTGCTTAGAAATCTTTTATTAGTTATGAAAACTATATACAAATTGATGCATCAAAACAACATAATAATATTTTACAAGTAATAAATTAAAACTTTAATTTCAAAACATATATACATACATTTTTTTCTTAAAATTGATTTTATTATAATAATTTTTTCATTATATTCTCAAACAGATGTTAATTTTTAGAAATGTGATAAAATAATTATGTTTTTTATAAAAATTTTATATTAATACTTTAGTTCATATCAAATAGTCTCTCCATACAAGGATATCTTTATCTTTCAGAAACCTAAATTTTACTTTATTTTAAGAAAAATTTATAAAACCAAATCATTTTTGTCTTACAGGTCTCACGCCAGGAACAATGGTCGTCACTGAAAAATGCTTTAGTTGCAATCTACAAAATTACCTTGAAATGGTTATTTATTTATTTCTCATTACTTCATTATATTTCATTATTTCTGAAAAGTAAAAATAAATATCTATCATAAACTGAATCTTCATTGACTTATAATATCAAACTTTATTGTATATAACTTAAGTTATATTATATATAACTTAAAACTTTCCTTTTATGAATGCAAAAATATATTTCAATTTATTTAAGGGGAATAATTAAATGTTATAGAAAATTTGATTTTGTAATTTTTACGGTTCTGGGATAAAACAGAACAGAAAGAAAATAAAACATTTATTTATTTTTGAAGTACAATAATTACTTATAAAGAAATAATATTTTTATTTTTGTAACACATTACAAACTTTAAACACACAATACATAAAAATACATTGCAATTATTAAAAAGTAAAGGAAGTTTTCATTTTGATCTCAAGTAATTGTTATATATTAAAAATATGTTACATTAATCAATAACTAATAATTGAATTTTATTATTCTAGTTGATTATTTAAAAAAATAAAATACAAGAACAATATTTTTTGTAGAATAGCACTTTATATTAAAGTATAACCTACTCAAATCCTTTGTATACTCAAAATCAGAAATCGATTTCCCTTGTTTTCCATAAGGTATGCCACTATCACCCTTTTTAAAACTAAAACGAAGACTCTTCTTGTATCCACATTTTGTTCGACATTAACTTGGCTTCCGTTAGTTTCTTTATTGTTCTTCCACCAATGTCTTAATCGTCTCCCAAATATTATTTCAGCCGGTGAAACACCTGTCGTAGCTTGAACTGTACTATTCAACATAAATTCTATTTCCGACAAAACTTCTGTCCAATCTCTGTGGTTTCCGTCCTTCATTCTAATATTTATAGCATCTCTGATTGTTCGAAATTGTCTTTCCACTATCCCATTTGTATTATGATGATATGGAGTTGAATAAATTATCTCGACTTTGAACCTTTTAACTGTATCTTTGCACAAAGCCGATTCAAATGTTTTTTCCTCTATCAACATGGATTTCATTTGTAGGTCCAAATTTCCATATCCATCTGTCTAATATCACTCTACGAACTATTTTTTCATCTTGACTAGCAACTGCATTCAGGCTAATATATCTACTGAATTGGTCTACTATTGACAGTACGTATTGATATCCGCTTATTTTTCTTTTGAATGGTCCGCAGAAGTCCATGTATACTTTCTGGAAAGGTTCATCTGCCGACAATTTTATATGTTTTTCTTTCGTTTTCGCTGTTAATGTCTTTCTTTTTTGACAATTTAAACAACTTTGGACTATTTCTTTAATGGAATTCCTCATATTTTCCATGTCAAAATTTTCTCAAAGATAGTTATAGACTTTTTTTACTACCATCATGGCATAACAGCTTGTGCATCTCTTCAATAAAATCTGTTCGTTTTTCTTTTGGGATGCAGTATTTATTATCCTGAGTTGCCACGATGTCATTTTTTAGTGTCCATTTCCTCGTTTTCCCTTTTCTGATATCTTCAACAATTTGTTTTATTTCTTCATTATTCTTTTGCCATTTGAAACCATCTGACTCTTCGTTCAATGCAAGAATTCTCGTCTTGATCTTTCCTTTCTTGGCTTCTTCATGCATCGTCTGACATTGGCTACTTCAAGAGGGGTATCTTCCAACACATAATCACACATACAGTCATACATACCATTACATACACAATCACATACACACACATTTTTACTTTTTAGTGAAGCACACTGATCACCTCTCCTTGTGATCGGGCATCCTCGTTTCCCTGGTCTTTGTCGTATACTTGTCTATTATCTGTAAACATTCTTTGCCTCGAGTTTCCTTTATTTGATCGTGTTTCTTCATATTCGTTGTAATCGTTTTCATCATGCATTTCTGCAATATCATATCTTCGATTTTGATGCCTCTGTTGATTTCGTGGGTTATTTCTTCTTTGCCATTCATGTTTTCTGGCATAATGGTCTCTTTCTTTAAATCTATTCTTGTTCATGTAGCATTACGTCCTGATATGGCCATTTTTATTGCAATAAGTACACTTTATATTTGGACAGTTTCTTTTGATGTGTCCTTCTTCGTTGCATGCCCAGCATTTTAAAACTTTTGAATAGTTAATTCTCGGTTTGTATTCATTATTTCTTTGATTAGTGTACCTATTTTCGATATTTCTTCGTTGGTTGCGTTCTATATAGTGTGGTTTACGTTTGCCTACCGTTTTCCATTCATCATGTTTGCCTACCATATTGTATGCCGCAACTGTTTTTTCTTTTACTATTTTGCGTAGTTCATACATATTTGAAACTACATCTTTTATGTCCTTTGTTTCGGCAGCTCCTCTCAATTTCAATTCTCTTTTCACCTCATAATCGTCAACCATATTCATGCAAACAAGATTGAGCAGCTTCTTCTTAGAAAGTTTACTTTCTGTGAATATCGTTACTAATTCTTTGGCTTTTTTGAACGTTTCTTCTGGATCTGAAGATCTCTACCGGAGATTTAAAATAACCTTTATTGTGTCGAGCAGAGATTTTTCTTTCACAAATGTCGTTTTAAGCTTTTCTTTATACGTATTTCCATCTGCTTCTGAATATTTTGTGATTGCTGATGGAGTCATGAAGATCGTCACCATCACTAATCTTCTATCTTCTGTTATACCCATAATATCCGCATAACGTTCGAAATTTTTTATGATGTCATCTAATTTCGACTCGGATCCATCAAATTTTTCGTCTCCCATAATGTTCGTTGTCACATGAGCCGTGGTCGCCATATTAACAACATCAATATGAGTTTTACAACATTTATTAATATTACAAGCGCATTCACTATTTGACATCTCTCTTGATCAATATATTTCTGAGTTCATAGTAATTATTTTCAATAAATGAAAATCTGTTAATAAAATTATTAATTATATGATTTTATAATTCTAATGTTCATAACCAAAGGATATATTGTCATCTTAGGTTGTTGAGTTAAAACCAAATATAAAATGAGACAATCGTTTGTTAACTTAAACGTAGATTTAATATAAGTTTTAAAAAAGTATTTTATGACAATGATTTTATTGTCTTACCCGACATCTGGGTCATAAAATAACAAAATGTAAGACTATCAAGAAAAAAGTTAAGAAGACAATTTTAAATAATTTTTAATTAATATTTAAATTCTGATAAAGAAATAAAAAATTTAATGTCAGGGCTTAGCAAAAATTTGCCACATTCAAAATAAAATGCATGTTTTATTACTTAAGTTCTTAAATATTCTATTTTAAATATAAATTTAATATTTATAAAAATGTAATAAATTTAGTTTGTTTGTGGTAAATCCGTGAAAAGACCAGCGTTCTTGGATGAAAATATTTGCGAGGAATTTATAACTCTCTCAAAAAACCATTTTGAAGGAAAAAAAGAATTGAAGATTGTAAAAGCAAATACTCTGTGTGCAAATGATTTTTATGAAGGTTTTTTAATATTTATTTCTTAAAAATAATATTTTTGTATCATCGATTTTGTTTCATTTATACTCATTGCACTAAACAGATTAATAGGAAAAATATATTTATATTTGCATTGAAATCATATTTGTTTTATTTATAGGAGAAGGATTCCCAAAGTTCGTGAAAAAATAAAACTGAAGCTAAGAAAAATTATATAACTATATATTAATCATCATCAGAATTATCGTCCAATTTCTCAATAAAGTCACCTCGTGTGGGCACGCACTTCTTCCATCGCTTCTTCAAATTCCTGATGCCCATATTGAAAAAGTCTATAGGTATATCATGGATTCACTTGTTGATGGCTTCCCGCATTTCTTTGACATCGCAGAAGAGATGAAATCGTAGCGGTGTCTTGAGCGCTGAATAAAAGTGGAATTCGCTTTGTGTGAGGTCTGATGAATACGGAGGATGAGGAAGTAATTGACGTTTGTGCATGTTGATGATATCCACTGTCAGTGTCACTGTATGGGAAGTCGAATTGTACTTTTGAATAAGAAGTGCCAGGATAATTTCCCACGCCGTTTGTGTTTCAGAGCTTGAAAAAGATAATTTTGCAAAAGGTTGATGTAGTAGACGCAGTTTATTGTTACTCTTTTCGCGAGATAATAAATTAAAATAATCCCGTCACAATCCCAAAATACTGTGACCTTGACCTTACCGGTAGAGGGAACGAATTTTGTTTTGACTGGAACTTTTCTTCCTGGTGACACCATTGTTACAACTGCTACTTTGTCTAAGGAAAGTAAAATAGAATAAACGTTGCGTAATGTTAGCTGTTGATGTGCCTTCCTTCCACAAAAAATAAATTATTGTACATGTTTCATGCACATTTTTGATTGGTGCTTTTTCCATAAAAATAAACAATATGAGAATGTCGTGGAAAACAAATTTGGATGCCAGTTTTCTCACTCTCAATTCACGCAGGATTGTTTTTATAGTTTCTTTTCACACATTCACAACATCAGTCTGTGCCCGTGTGGTGATTCAACAGTCTTCTCCAAGTATAGTCTATGTCAAGTACAGTCTTCTCCACTTTTTATTAATTTTGTCTTTAAAAACTAACTGTTCCCAATTTATAAACAATGCAACCCCATTTGCACATTCCTCTGCGTGATAAGAGTCATATGTTTTATCCAAATGGGAACATGATATAATTCAAAAAGAAACTTTTAATGTCACGATTTTCCCATGCACTAATCATTACTTGAATCAAATTTCAAAATTTCGCAAATGAGAATATAAACTAGTGATAATATAAAACAAGCTCTACAAATTAAAGCTTTAATATAGGTTTTTGCATTCATTTGACCAAAAACAACAATTGAATTGCCGTTTCCCACATTCAATTTACCTAAAACGTAAATTGATTTAATTATTTAAAAATTCAATAATAAAACTAAACATTTATTAAAAATTAACAGTGTACAAATGAATAATTAACCTAAAATTTCTTCTTTCTTGATACATTGCAGCATATAGTTATATGGCTTTTGACATACATTAAATATTTGGGGCACATTTAATATGCTATCCCTCGCCACGCGCAGCAAAATATCCAGACGATGTTGCTACTGTGTTAATCCAATGGGGCAATTATCAAGATTTACTTGTTCTTCTGACAAAGAACTTTTCACCCTTGATTTAAAGGTTTATAGTATAGCTACAATAAAAAGTTAATTTCATGACTAAATAATATTTTTTTCTTCATATTACATGGACTTTATGACACATCACTTGTGTCTACTGAATTTACTTTGTTTCAAAAAGCATGAGGTAAATCTGCACAGACTTCTGTCATTTAATTTATAACACAGGATGTTAAATATATTTTACTGTAACTAATTCGTAAATCAGAACATAAAGAATGTTCAAACCTTTAATCTTATTTCTCTCAATATGGTGAGGGTCTCATGTTCCAAGCTGTTTATTGACTTTTTAAAAATATCGTTACTAATTTAAATTCAAATGTATACCACATATTTTTATAATTTTATGTTCAAAAGGCAAGATTATAAATAACGTGTTGTAGAACAAGCCAGAATGGACGGTGCATTCAACGAAATCACTTCGGAAACTAAATTCAAATATTTCGACAAATTAATAAAAGATTATAATATAAGAAATATAGAAATGGAATCTCTGGGGTTTGCTGCGTTTTGTCACAACCTAAATATTAAAGGTTTTTTATTTGTTTTTTTATAAATCGTTTCATAATTAAATCAACTAGGGATTGTGGTGGCTCTTATACTTGTGGACCGCTTGAAATCTGATTTCGTGACTTTGACGCATGACGAGATAAAAGCTTTACAGGAAACTTTAAACGAAATTTTGATTAATTATATGAATCACAAATTAGAAAATAAATAAAAAGAAATCCTTTGGAAATGTTTGACTAAAAATTAATCGGATTTTGATTTTTGGATATTTATTATCACTTTTAATTATTATTGAAAAAAAATCTTTTTTGATTGAAAGATTTAGCGAAATTTATTAAAAAATATAAACATGATAATTATTATTTATAAAATGTATTTGAATTATTTATTTGATGGACAAAATAATTATGTTGAAATATACCTTTGTTGTGAATGTCTATTAGAAATTGTTTGAACCTTGGTCAAGTAAAAAAAACGAACCATTTATTAATAATTTTGATACACCGAATACAAATTAAACAAGAAATGCTGTAGATTGGCTTTAGTTTATGAAATATATCATATATTGAAGGACAAGGATATGAGAGAGAGTAGTCTAGAGATGGGAGGCTCAGGTAACGGTATGGTTATCAGCGAACTAGCGTTCTAAAGGTTTACGGTAATATGGGTTTAATAATTTATTTATTATGTAATCTATTAATTAACGTGTTATACAAAAGAAGTACCCTAAAGATAGATGGAATCAAAGTCATGCCCTCATTAAAGCGTTAATGTGGAAGCGCGCGACTCTTAGGCTCAATTCATACTTTCTGATTTCGGGACGAGCCGAGTGATTCTACCTAGTTGCAATTGAACTTTGTCTAAAAAAATGATGCTTTAATTTATAATAATTTAGTTCGAATCTGGGTAAGCACGAGCGAAACAATTATTTAGAAATTGTCTTTATTTAATAACGTCGTGATGATTAAAATTTGTGACAAGTAGCGAGATTTAAAAAGGATGAAAGAACTATAAAGGATCGAGTAGATAAATTACCAGTAATAAATGTCAGAAAAATGAACCAACGAATAAATGAATCGCCTCACAAAAGGAAAAGACGTAATAATAATAACGTTTTATTCATTTGTAAAAATAGCTTCGTTTCACTTTGGTTACAGATTGTTAGTAAATGTGGGTTTGCTCTCATTAATCGTGGCAAGTTGAATAAGCTATAATAAAGTGATTTTTTTGGTTTATAACCCCCTAATCTCGGAACGTTTTAACTTATGCGTATATTATTCAAGGATATGTACAATTTCGCTAAGATAGTATATTAATCCTCAGATTCTGTGACAGTCGAATGACGAGGTTGCTATCGTACTACAAATGCACGATTATGAATATAAAGATATGAGAATTCGTAAATACAAAGATAGGAGGAAATGTAAAAAAATGGGAGAGTTACCTTATTCGAGACGGACGGGGTTATGCATAAAAATAATTTAAGTTAGAATGGTTCGATTTATCGGTAATAATTCTAGACATATATTGGTCCAGTGTAATGCAGTAAATGCGGGTATTGTTAATATTAGGTTGGTCGAAAAATAGTGGCGGTTTTGGGACACAAACTTCCAAGACGTGCAAATTCACAGAAACAAAAGTTTATTAATCAAAGTATGAACCATTGGCATCAATACATTTTTGCAAACGAAAAACAATTTGTTTTATTCCATCAGCATAAAATGCATCGGTTCTCGAAGCGACGAATTCTTGGAAGGCATTTTGAGCGTCATTTTGGTTTTTGAGAATTTCTTGACGTAGGAAGTTGTACAAATGCCTGAAAAAGTAGAAGTCCGTTGGCGAGAGGTCTGGTGAATATGGTGGATGAAGCAGGGTTTCATAGCTCAACTCATTAAGCTTTTGAAGAGTCACTTTTTAAATATGAGGTCTAGCGTTATCATGAAGAAGGATGGGACTTTTTCGATTGACCAATCCCGGACAAAGAGTTTTCAATTTTTTATGCATTTCATCAATTTCATGACAGTACCTCTCCGCT
>MQRK01043158.1:0-12318 GCA_001938485.1 Girardia tigrina | reverse complement strand
AATAGTAAAGAGACTAAGTTAAGGAACAATATAATCGGATAGGTGGGTTGTGACTGACCCGTAATAGTCACTGGGGGCTCAGAGTCTTCAAAAATGTTTCAAACAAAAGGGTCGTGACACACATATTAACCTTTTTAAAACCCAATAGAGAATTGTTTCTCGAAATAGAAAACCAATGTTGTCCACATTTGTGCTAGAGCAGGAAAAAGAATTGAAAATTTTGATTGAAAAAGGTTTTGGTGTTATTAATAACTTTGATTGTGATGGGTACTTTAGTAAGATGTTTAGATGCGCCATGAAAGCTGAAAGAGACAATCAATTCTTGAACATTTTTGTATAAAAAAAATTTTCAATAATATTTACTTTTTTATTACTTTTCATTATTATAATTTTGATATTTTTTCCTTATATATATATATATATTTTTTAATTTTTAAAATTTAATTTTTTTTGCAAAATTTATTTTAAAAATTAGAAAATAGATTGCAAAAAATAAAATTCTTGGAAAATTGGTTGCAAAAATTAAAAAATATATCGAATAATAGTAGATATAATAATTCGATAAGGATGGTTGATAATATTTAACCACTTTTTCGTCAGCTCATAGTAATGGTCTTCTTCCTTAAAGTATTCAAACTATTGATCGTTTTTAAATCAAAGTCAAATAAATTAATATATGAAATTAAAGAATTAAAATTTTAATATTTAATCAGAAAATATAAATAATATTTGATATTTTTTTTGAAAAAATATTATAAAATAATTTTTATGTACATTGAAAGCTTATTGAATTTTTTTCAAAGTTTTCGTTTCTTATTTAAATTGTTTATTATAGGAAAGGAATTTTATTTTTGATATGAAAATATTAAAATATAAGAAAAAATTTTTCTTTTTTTCAAAAAATAACAAAATCTGAAGTGAAAGAAACCGTTTGTTTCATTCAGTTACAATAGTGTTTTCATTAGAAAATAAAATTAAAAAAAAACAATTTCCTTAAAGGTTGCTTCTATCAATAGTAAACATAAATTAATTAAACATTTTCCGAGATGTAGATATAAGATACTGAAACATTTTGTAAAACATACTATAAAATCCATTTGTTCTTCTAACATATACAGAATTCTCTTTCATCTTAGGATAATATATTTTTACTTATAATAGGAAGACGGTTATGTTTATCATATATTTTAATCAACAATTATTTAGGAATTTGACAAAAGAATTTTATTTGTTTTTTTGATAATTAGACACAAACTGTAACAAGAAACAAGCCGATCCTATTTGTATTTTTTTCAAGTATATTTACATATTTAAATAAGGTTTTAAGAGACGTATAGATCAAAAACGTAAAATTTTATTTATTATAATTAAAAGTTTATCTAAAAAATATATATTCTTAATTATTTTTCTGTATCGATTTACTTTCACACTTTGAAAAAGTTTAATAACTCATAAACCATTTTCCTTCCCTATGAAAATGCAACTCTTAAATCTAAAGTCAGAAAATACAGTAGTCAAATAAATTAATATATGAAATTAAAGAATTAAAATTATAATATTTAATCAGAAAATATAAATAATATTTGATATTTTTTTAGAAAAAATAATATAAAATAATTTTTATGTACATTGATCTTTAAAAGCTCTAGTATCGTTTCACAAATCATCATAACGTTCTTTTGAAAAACATAATGTGTAAAAATAAAAATCTAAATTTTTATTTTTCAAATATTGAACATGTTTATAAGTATTTGACAAAAGAATATTTTGAAAATGTTCTCAAATCACTATGCATGAAATGATTCTTAATTTAGAATGAAGAATAACGGTGAAATAATGAAAAAATTTTATATGAATATTTGTCTTAAAAATCATTTTGCTACTCTCATTAAATTAATTTTATTCAATTCTGATTTTATGAGAATTGATCAATCGATTTGTCTGACACCAATGTTTCTGTTCAATGCCCAGATTTCCACGAAGACCAGACGGTGGTAGCGATAGAGTGGTAGTTTTTTATTTGAAATCCAGAGATTTTGTGTTCGTGCTGGATCTTTTTTATTTTATAGATTAAATGTTGACATATTTATCTGATTCAGTAAATTTTGCACTGCAAAATTCAAAAATAACATTTCCATAAATTTTGTTAAATAAATCAAAAACTAACGAAATTTCAGATGATCAGCATAGTTTAATGAGCATTTAAAAATTTCTAAATAATTACTTTCAATAATGAATTTCATGTAACTTTCGACAAAAATTTTTCAATCAAATTTAGTGAACATAAATTCATTGAATTGCAAGCAAAAATATTTTAAAAAGACATGAATAATGTCTGGCTCAAGGCGAGCTCTGATTGGTTGCACAATCATAGTGAACCATTTCATTCACTGTCGAATAACAAAAATAATCAGCACACTGACTGGCATCTTAAACTAACTCGATAATTATTGACTCTATTAGTCATCGAAGTTTTTATTTTTAAATTTTTCATATGAAAAATATTAAGTTTTTTTATTTTGATATTGTGATCTGGACAGTTGCAAGAGGTAGCCATGCTCCAATGTACTTAAGTTTTGAGGGATCAGTCCGCTCCGGATTAGGGTAGAACTGAGCGTCACCGTCATAAATAACCGGAACTGAGCTCGCGTTATCCTCAGTGATTATCAATTTCCTGTGATCGTTAACACCATCCAAGGTTTCAAACCACCGATGGAAATCATTATCGAATTTATCAATTAATTTACAACAGTATGTTACACTTCAATATTCATTGAGAGTTACAAGAGAGATAGGAAACGAGAGAGAGAATAATAAATTTATTAAAATTCATACAAAGTATTATTTTATTAAATCAGAGCAATGCACAGTAAACAGAGATTTAAATCATTAACATAAATAATAGTTTATTAAAACAAGCTAATTGTTTTTTTGTTAATAAAATTCATAGAATGGTGATTTTTTTAAATAACTCCACAGAAACACCACATATTTTTATTTTAAAAATTATATTTTCATATATATTTTATATATTTTGCATGATATCAATTTAATGAGTATAAAATATTGATTTGAATCATCTTTGAAAGTGAAAGGAGTTTTTAAGTAAATATAACTACATATAATTTAACACGAATATTGTTGAAGGGATGAGGACAATTGGTTATAGGATGGGTAATAATAATGTGACTGTCACGAAACCTTAGGTCAGATTAAAGTAGTGTCTAAAACAGTTCATCTGAGAAGATGTGATCCTCGACTATGCAGGGAACAGTGAGAATGGTGATATTCAATTATACAGATGAACTTCAAAGGACTGAGACTCATAGGATGGATAGAGTTGGAGGATTTAAACTAGATGTTCTAAAAAAGCTTCACAAAACAGTTTAGGAAGGGAATTCTCACTAGGTTCAGAAATAAATTATTTGATATGGAGACTATAGAAAGAAACCCAGAGACTAGTTCGAAGAAAAGTACTTGTCTGAGGAATATTTTGAATGTTTGATATTTTGTGTTTGAATGTTGTAAATAACTTGGAATTGTTTCTCTCCTACCCATATGGATGATTAATATTTGAGTTTTTATTATCTGAAAATATGTATGCTTTAATTTATTTCTAATTTAAAATAATTTTATTTACAATTTTTAAATAAATAAATTGAATTAATATTTTTTTAAATAATTTATAGTCATTTTTATTTTTAACTAACAAAATTATGAGTAAATATTTTAACAATTTATTTAATTCTCCATTTGCTCAGATAATAAGATTAAAGTCATTAATTAATAGACTGATGCAATCTTACGAAAGCTTTGATAAAGACTAATCTGAGAACAATCGAACTTGTAGTAGTAATAAAAATACTAAAAGTCATATTGGTGTTCTTAATAACTTGAAAGTACTGGAAAAGTTGAAGTCACTAAAGAATATTGAAACTAAACTGGGCAAGTTTGACGAGAATTCTGAAATTGAAAAGGATCTGAAAGGAATAGAAATGAAATTTGAGGTGGCACTGAGAGACAAAAAACCATTGCTGTTCAAGAACCGGAGTTTCGGGATGGACAACATTGAACAGTTTCAAAGAGCTCAGGATTCCATTGTTCGATGGCAATGTCAAAGAGTACGAAAAATGGAAGCCTTCATTTATGTACTGTATTAAGAGCGCAGGTGCATCAAAAAAAAGAAAAACTCCTTCATCAGAATAATTACCAGTGCCTTTCTCCGATATATTTAAAGTCTTGATTATAGAAGGGTTGCCTTTGAATTGACATTGAAACAAATGGAAACAAAAAACGGGGAGCTATATGGATATATCTTTCTGTCATAAAAGATATCAAAGTCGAGTTTAAAACGTCTTCTTATCACAAATGTGGAACAGAAAGTAGAAGAGATTTCGATAAAATATGCAACAATTTAATCCAAACGATGTAAAAAAATCAAGTTTAAGAAATTGACGAGTGTAGCACGTTTACATACCTAGATGGGTTTTTGAGTAGTTGGTGCTGATCTGGAACCCTCCCATAGATTGAAATGTAAAGTTTCTAAAGACCTTGCAAACAATTTCGATAAAACTGTATTTTTATTACCGTCTTTTTAAAATAATTCAAGATTCGCCGAGGTGTGCAAAAATCTAAAAGTGAAAGATCTCCCGATATAAAAGCTTAGAAAACAGTTCAGTAAGAGAAGAAATGCCAACAAGAAGTGGCGAAAGTAGTGCTCAAATAAATTTAGTTCGAATGACTCGATCGAAGGAAATTACATCAAATTTGCAGAGTTTGTTGATTTGGTCCTGGAGATTGTACCACAAGAAAACCAAATTTATAACTTTCTCAAAGGATTTCTATTGAATGTGGATCTAAATGAAATTATGGACACCGTCAAGCAGATGTTGAAGGTGCAGAAAAAAAAACAACAGCTACTTCCTAAAGTGGAATTCGGAGAATATTAAAATAGTGGTTGATGATGTTAAATCGAGAGAAAAGAGGATGTTTATCGCGTTTCTTTGAAAAAAGTAAAATAGTTTGAAAGTTGTACGAGGAGATGAATGAGCAGTTCACCGCAAATTTCAACAAAAGGTTTTCTTGTGTTAGGGCTATGGAGAGGCAATGTTTGAGAAGGAGTTGACATTGGTTTCGGAAGTTTGTTTTGCATTCGATAAAAAAGGGGTTTCTTAAAACATTATAGTATTCAAGTCATTTGTTAAAACGCATCTTTGATTTCTATTCGGTTAGAAAACAAATTATGTTTTTTTGTGTAAGTGATGATTGAGTTTCGAATTTTATCGGTGAAAGGGACTGTTTTATGGTAAATTCTGAACTTCAGCGTTCATAAAATTAAATATGGACTGTCAATGAATTAATGCCTAAATCGATTATATGAAATTCAGGGAAGAATGGATGTATTTTGTGAAAAGAATAGAATTTATCGATATGAAGATTGTATGATTACCGGCCATGACTTTTATAACAGAAATTGTAGAAAATTTGGTATATAAATATGTAAAAAACTTAATGTACATTTGTAAAGTTATTTTGAAAAAAAAGATTAATTATATTATGGAAAAAGAAATTGTTTATGTTAATGAAAAATAATTTTATCGTTGTTTTAATGAAAATAAATTTTTTACTATCAAAATGACTCATTGGGACGATTTTATGAAGGACAACTGTGTTAAATCTAATGTTATCGAAACGAATTTGTCTAATGCGAGAATTAAGGTCTCAGTTATGAATTCTGACAATGACCGAGTGATCTCCGAGGGCGACGACGACAAACGATTTTTGTGGGAGATTATCGAGAGTGAGTCAAAGAGAAATTACTCCCCCCGGCCCCAAAACGGCCCCACGACTACAGAGTACCACGTTTGCGCTGCGCTCGCTCTTCTATCAGGGAAAAATATAGTTTATTTTAAAATTATTCGTTTTGATTTAAAATACACATAAATCAGTTGTGAAAATTAAAATGACTTTAAAAACGACACTCATCTATTAAAAAATATATTTATAGACAATATATTTCGACGGATCTACCGTCATCTTCAGGTCACTGATTAATAATCAATTCACCTGTATATAAATACAAAAATGATGATTGTGTAATCGATTGCATGAAATCATGCTAATCAAAAATTCTCAATAAGCTGGTTGAGACTGCCGATTGAACATTGATTTTAGGGCAACGTCACCTAATTAATAATACTCACACGACACTTTCTCCCAAAAACTGTCAAAATACTTACACAGAATTTTGAAATTATCAATATTAACATTACATTTACATTTTTTCCTATGTTCTGCAATATTACTCTTACTCTCTTTTCGACCATGTTATTGAATTCGTTTACAGAGATGACGGGCAGTCTCTCCAAAGTATGTGGCATCTCACCCATTGCATTTATAATCATAAATAATATCAGAACAAAGTGTTAAAGGTGTAATAGATTTATTACAGAACATATTTTGAATTTTATAAGATCGTGATATAATGTTTAAATTTAATTCATTGTTAGTTGCTTTTAACAATGCATTTTTAAAGTTTTTAAATCCTTCAAAATAAGGTGCATTTAACAATATTTAGGCGTATTATTAATATCTAATGATCCTTCAATTTCTTTCTTAGATCCATCAGGAGAAGCTTAACTCTGATTTTTTGAAAAATCTTTCAAAAGTATTTTATCTACTTCTTCATTAATTTTTCTAGAAAAGATTTAAAATAAGCATTCTGATTTAACAAAGAACTTAGTTTATTAAAACTTTCTACAGATAATTGGAAGACAACGACCAGGAGCGATAAACTAAACCATTAATCATGTTTCTTTTATACTTAAGTTCACAAAAATCAATGTTCAATCGGCAGTCTCAACCAGCTTATTGAGAATTTTTGATTTGCATGATTCCATGCAATTGATTACATAATCATCATTTTTGTATAACAAACATAACATAAATATATAATATGCAAACAAACAAACCGACGAAGTGAGTTGATAAAAACATGGTAATAAAGAAAAGGTATTTACACAATATAAGTATTAGCAACATCACAAATTGCAAGAAAACATTTATTGACAACACAAACACACTCATTTTGTAGCACAATCTGCGGAAAGCATCGTTTTTAATTAATACGTTTTTGTATCTATATTCACTCTTTGATTTAATTAATAAGATTATCCAATTTATATTTTTTAATTTATCATAATTTTATTGGATAAAAATAAATTAAGTAAATCTTAGAATAAACATTAGTTCTTTAATTATATTGAAGTTAATAAGTTAAATTATTTACTTGAAAGTATTATTAAAATTTCAAATTACAAAACTTTTAATTAATTATTTAGTCTTTGGATATTAATCTCATTTAATTAATCTCATCAGATTTAAATAATTAATCCATAGTATATCAATCCCATCTGAGTAGGAGAGTAACAAATCTAAACAGTATACAAACAACAAACTTACAACATTCCGAATTTTCCCTCACAGTAAGAACATAAAAACTAATTTTGTTATATATATTTACGAAATATTGTAAACGTATTAGCTGTAATATCTAGATGTAAGCATAATTTCAGAGCGTTGTCAGTAGTTTACATTATCCAAAAGTTCATCAATCAGGTATCTCATTTGTCTCTAAATGATTTAAATAAATAAAAGTTTAAGATTTTTTTAAAGAAAAGTTGATGTACACTTTTTAGGGTTTATATATAATAGGATTTCTTTATTGTCATTTTAAAAGAAATTTTGAGATGATAGAAAAAGAAACAGCTTTTATATTTGATGCAAATGTTCATTGTTATTAAATAAATTTTTTTAGTATGTATGTAAATATTTTCTTTTGAATAATCTTAAGAAGAGTCAAAAGAACTGTAACAGGAAACATTATCAAAATTGATTTTTTAATGTGTTGAGATATAAGAAAATAAAACAATCTCATAAACTGTTATAGAGAAACAGTTTTAAGAAATGAATTATTATTTCAGATAATTCCACACTAACTAATTCGTGAAATGTAAATAATTATTATGATGATGATGATGATTATTATTATTATTATTATTATTGATAAGTTCGATGAGATTTTCTTAGCATAAAATATTTTTTGAACAAATATAATAATAAAAAACAATTACTTATAAATTTAGAGAACAATAACAAATTGTATTTATGAATTAAAAAATGTAGTTTTGTAATATAACAATTTATTAGGGCAATATGTTTTGACGCAATATTCGTCATCATCAGGCATTTCTGATCATAGCTGTTAAGCCTATATATGCTCGATGATATTCACACAATTAATTAAAAATTACTGTTTTAATCAAAAAATTTTCAACAAAATTGATAATTCTCTTCATTGGATATTTAGTGCGTGATTAACCACTTTAATTATTAATGTCTCACACGAGACTCTTTTCCAATAACTTCTAAAATTGTTGCGTAATATTTTATAATTATTTATTTCAACAGTTGTTTTACAGTATGTTTTATGTTCAGTAATATTACTACTACCACATAGTTGTCCATGCTCATAAATCTGTTTACAGAGAAGGCGAACTATCTCTACAATACATGCAGAGTTTTCACCCATCATATCCAAATTTATAAACAAGATGAAAGTATAAACTCAAGTGAGTGTTTTAACTTTCAGAATAAAGACAAGTTAATGTGTAGCCACTGGAAGAGAGTGTTGTTGTTAATTTTTTAATTTTCGAAAATAGGAATTTTGGTTTTTTTTAAAAATTTCGAATTAGAATCGAAATTAAAAGAATATTGGAAAATAAAATGATAAAAGGAAAATTTAAAAATGAAAATTTGTTTAAATAACAAATTTAACCTTTTGTAGTTTCAATATTTTTTTAAGTTTTGATTTCTTTTTTGATTTAGAATAGAAGTGAATTCCTAACCTAACAGCCACATTTACGTCTCTTTTCGGTTCCTTTATCAGTTTTAAATCATCATTTCTCTCAATTGTTTATTTACTCTTTTTCTAAATAATTTATTGATTTGTTCTCTAGATATGTTCAAAACAAAAATTTGAATTATATGTATTTGTTGTATATATATATATATATTTCAAATTACCATCCTCCTCTTTGATGTTTCCGAAGAATTATTTACTGTATATTTTATTGTTGATTCTTCGTCTTTTTCTTGTATAAAGATATGATATGTAAAGATAAAAATGGAAAAAAATAATATTATAATTTTAAAAAAGATTGAAATAAAAAAATAATATAAAAACAAAAGACTAAAATATTCTTTAAATTTAAAATAACTCTTTTGAGTTATAAAAACAACACTCATCCATTAAAAAATATATTTATATAATAATATATTTCTATTTATATAATAATATATTATTTATATAATAATATATAATAATATATGACAATATATTTCGACAGATCTACCGTCATCGTCAGGTCTCTAATTAATAATCAATTCACCTGTATATAAATACAAAAATGATGATTATATAATCGATTGCATGAAATCATGCTAATCAAAAATTCTAAATAAGCTCGTTGAGAATGCCGACTTAACATTGATTTTAGGGCAACGTGACCTAATTAACAATGCTTCACACGACACTCTCTCCCAATAACTGTCAAAATGCTTACACAGAATTTTGAAATTATCAATATTAACATCACATTTACATTTTTTCCTATGTTCTGCAATATTACTCTTACTCTCTTTTCGACCATGTTATTGAATTCGTTTACAGAGATGACGGGCAGTTTCTCCAATGTATGTGGCATCGCACCCATTACATTTATATTCATAAACAATATCAGAACAAAGTGTTAAAGGTGTAACAGATTTATTACAGAACATATTTTGCATTTTATAAGGTCGTGATATAATGTTTAAATTTAATTCATTGTTAGTTGCTTTTTTTTGAAGTTTTTAAATCCTTCAAAATAAGTTACATTTAACAATATTTAGGCATATTAATAATATCTAATGATCCTTATTTTATTGATAATTTCATAAAAAACTTTCCCGAAAATTTGTGTAGGAATTATCAAAATCGTCATTATTCTAAATCGGTGTTAATTTAACCATTTAACGACAAAAAAGAAAAAGCGTGACCGACAAACAAACAAACAAACAAACCAACCAACACACTTTTTAGACAAATATTGCACTGATATTTACTATTTATTTTAGTAATACACATTGGTAGATTAATTGAATGAATTATTATATAGCCAAGTATGAAATTTGTGTAACGAAAGTCCAGGTTTTTTGATAATTTATCAATACAAATATTTATGTGATTCATCAAAGTATTTATCCATATTATTGACCCAATTTTGTTATTTGAGAGGCAGCTTGTAAAGGCCATTTGAAAAAAAATTTGACGGGCCAGAATATATAAATTCCTGAAAGGATATTTTTACAGCATCTTCGGAATTAAATTTTGCCCATCAAAAAGTTGTTAAAATTGGGGAATAAATATTAATCTGTTGGATATGGATAATGATGTTGTAGTTCCAACTCACATTTCTGCAGTTATATCAAGGTATTTATTGAAGCATATTGTTTTGCATTGTCGTCGAGCAAGATTGGAATCATTCTGTGCACCAAACTGGACTATTTTAAATGCCCGCATCATCTTCCAGTTGGTTTAGTAGTAATCTACTTTGATCGTCGTTTCCTGAAGCCATAATGGATTACACCTGCAACGGACCATCAAACACTCACTTTTGTTTCGTGATTAAGAACAAAATTCATGAAACTAAAATTTTATTTCATTCACATATCAAATTATACAAACAAATTTATGAGGAACAATATTTTCAATTTGAATAAACCAGATTTTTAAAATTCTGAATATAAATATCGATATAATAATTAATGATATAACATTGATTTTATTTAAAAAGGTTTTGTATAATATATTAAAAATTAATTTACAGTTTTGTTTAATCTGAAATATGATTTTAAATATTAATTATAAAAAATTATTTCCGATTTAAATTTTGATGTTAAAAGTCGTTTTTCTAAAATATTTATTTTCGCTTTTGATTTCAACATTAACTGTAAAAATCCTTTTCAATTAAAATTTCCAATTTTAAATTACTTTTCTAAAAACGTATGTAAATAAATTGTTTGAACTTATTTTTATTATAAATATGATTTTATATTTTAAATATTCAAAAATTTAAAGTTCATCAAAAGTTCCTAACACTCACCATCAAGTTTTTTTTATGAATGTTGTGTTTTGAACTGTTTTCTCGTGCTTCATTTGTGTCCTCCCAGCTTGCTGAACTTATGTGATTATCATATTGGATCCAGTTTTCATCACAAGTGATGATTTGATTCAAAAAGTGATCACATTTCAAATGAGAAACCCTCATGATGTAAGCATTTAAAGGCTCTTATTTCTGTTTATCATTAAACTCATGTGGAATTTCCTTATCCAACTCTTTCACTTTATCAATTTGAACCAAATGAATCAATATTGTTTGCTTTGTAACAGCAAACTTTACCGATAAATAGTGAGTTTAATAGTTCGATTTTCTGCATTTTCTATTCTTCACAATACTGATTATTAAAATAAGTTAGCAATGATTTTAATTATGTTTTATTGTGTTCAATAGCTAAGATAGCAATCAAACAACAAATTTGAATTTATTGTAATCATGCCTACAAATTTCATACCTGATAATCTCAAATTAAGAAAAATATAATGATTATTATTAAATAATTAAATTAATTAATAAAATATATATTTTTATATAGATTTTCAAAAATAATTTTATTTATCTTAATTGTATACTATAATTAAAATTTGAAAAAAAATCATATTGTTGTTATCATTTCAACAGAAGACCTAAAGACGCATCTATAGATTCTGACTAGAAACCCTTAAAATGAGAATTATTTTACTTATATTCATAGAAATTTGTAAGAAAAGACGAACATGTGAATGTTCATTATTTATTTGTCTGAAGACTGTTCTTATTAAGATTGTTATTTATTAACAACATCACAATTTGAATGCAAACATTTATTTACAACACAAACAGATTCTTCACAACAATTTTCAGTGGTCATCCTTCTTTGATTAATATAGTTTTTGATTAAATATTTAAATATGAAAAAATTAATGAATGGGGAAATATTAATATTACATTTTAATTTCTCATAATTTTTATTGGATAAAAGTCATTACATAATTTTTTATATAAACATTAATTTTTAAAATATTAAATTTTAATAAGTTAAAATCATTTACTGAAAATATTATTAAAATTCATAATTATCAAACTTTAATTAATTAGTATTTAAAATTAATATCATTAA